>ML333287.1:0-130318 GCA_005239505.1 Nicotiana paniculata | reverse complement strand
GGGGGGTTTAAAGGATCAGTCCATTGATAATTTGATATTATTGCAGTGTGACTGTACATATGTTCATTTTTCTTGTAAGGTACCACAAGATCTTCATTTTTCTACATTTGTGCTGGATGTTTAGACGAAAAAACTTCTATTTGACATAAAATGTTTACCTGATATGTCAAAAGCAAATTAAGGTGCTGCATATCTTTGTTGATCTAATCAATTCGACATAATCTTCTATATAAGAATCTATTGAACTGCTGACTAATTGCAGACCACTGGCGCAATTACTCTACAGTTACCTACTTTTTTTGGATAAGGAATTACTCTACAGTTTCTTATTCAGCCCTTTTTAGTCAACAGTTCAAAACAATAAGAATCTTTGTGTATCAAAGGAAGATATTGAAGTACAAATAATTGGTAAAAAGAGGTAACTAATCAGTGACACATTAATTCAGTAGGAAAGACAACAACATGCAAATGTCTCCCTAACAAAGAAACCTTGTCGTAGATTGAGCGAGTTCACATATACACAAACCTGATCAGCTGGCCAGTTGTAAACCATTGACATCATCTCCCCACGATCTGCAGCACTGAAGTACATGCCCCTCGGACGTCTGAACAATCCACTGTACTTCTGGCAAACAAGACCCACTGTAGGAGTATAAACTATGGGTGCATATTCCTCAATATTCTCAATTAAAACCTGCCACAGTCAGGAAAAACATGCTAACTGATAGTTCCTCACATGCAACTATTTGGTAACGAAACAATATAAATTAACTAAATGTTGCTCTTGTTTAGCTTCGAACTCAAGATCTCCCCCTTACAAATAGTTGTACATGATGTCCAAAGAATACTAATATTAACACGATAATAAAATACTCAAAACTTCTAATAAATGTAACTTTTTCCTGATTTATTTATTTCAAGTAATTTCTTCCTATTTGGCAGGACATGTCAGTGCTTCAGCTTACCGAGGACATGATTCTTGATAGGAAGGTGTGGAAGTCGAGAATTAAGGTTGAAGGTTGTCAGGTGATGGTAGGCCAGGAACCCGTATTTTACCACTCTAATCACTGCACTTTACTAGTGTTTGAGCTTAAATGATGGTGATTTGCACTTATTATGTGCTTATGCTTTGAAGGAAATGATTCCGAGTTAAAAAGATAATTTGGAGCTAAATCGAACAATGTGGAGCTTTGAAGTCTGAGTAAAAGCCCAAGAAATTGAACCGGGATCGTGTTCGGGGGGTCAAGGACTAAGTCTGGATATACAAAAAGTGAAAGAAGAATTTATTATGAGAAAATTGCACTGCCGCATGGGGCTCCGCGAAGCGCCGCGAGGCAGTGCAATTGGAGCAGGCCTGTCAGAAATGAGCCTCTGAATATCTCCTCCACTAGCACGGTGCACAAGGCGTCGCGCCCTGCGCCGTGCCTGTGTAATTTCGTCAAAGTGTTTTCCTACTTCGGTTTGGAAAGGATAGTTTCGTACGGACCCGCTTCTACATGGTATAAATACACCAAAAACACATTTTTAAGGGACTTTTGACCTACGGAAGATTGGGAGAGCATTGAAGACTCTAAGGCACAACGATTCATCATTCTTTCCTCAACTCAACCACGAGTTCGGATTGAATTCATGCTTTCTTATTATTTAATTTTATTTGTGATGACTTTCTCCATGAATATGGAGTAGTTTACTTTAGGGATGACGGATATGGTATTTTGATTGATATTTGTGGATTTTAACTCTAGTTATTTTGCATGAATTTTTTTATGGAGCTTTGAATAGATCGCAATTTGTTCACCAAATTATTTTTTTTGATGAAATAAGGTGTTTCATTAGCAAAAGGCATCAAGGAGATGCAGGTTACAAAAGTAATGAAATGCAAAAAAAAATAAAAATTGTAGCTCCCTTTACACTGTCAATCTAAGACCAGGGAGCTAACAAAATCCAAAAATTGGTCGGTGCTAGTTACAAAAGCTAATTTAGTCCAACAAAAAAGATTGAGTAGGCAAATAGCTTTGAGAGTGTGATTTGGAGTTGAGATTCCATCAAAACATCTTCTATTCCTTTCATTCCATAAACACCAAAAAATAGCACCAGGGATCATCAACCAGATTTTTTTGATGGTCTTGTCAACTCTCCATAAACTCCGGCTCAAGTGTGCCTCTTTCATATTCTGTGGCATGACCCAAATCATGCCAAAAATGCAAAGGAACATATTCCAAGGTCAGAAGCCACAGGGCAATGCAAAAACACGTGGTTGACAGTTTCTGAATCTCTCAGACATAGATCAAAAGAGGAACTATTTGGGTGATTATCTTTGCATTATTTCGTTAATTCAGTGATTCTTTTAAGTAATCAAAAGAACATGTTGAATTGTTAACTAAATCAAGTTAGGAGAATATTCGAGAAATGTTTTCCTAAAGACTAGTCATTAACGTATTCTTGCATACCTTCAGTGCTTTATATTAGTTCACCTCATAGAGTTCATGTTTAATCGAGAGAGGAGTCTTGGCTATACGATTGAACTAATCATCGAGTGAATTCGTGAAAATCATTAGAATATTAGAGCTGTGTTGTGAAAAGTTCTCGCTTCAAACGAAGCGAAGCGGGCACAGGGTCGCTTCTATGTTGTGAAGCGTAACAGGTGAGTTGAAACGCGATTGAAGCGAGAAGCAACAGTAGCAAGCGCTTCAGTATATAAAGTGATTGCCAACGTTAAAAACAAAAAAGTTGTGTCTTTTTTAAAAACATCATCAAACAACAAAGCAAAAGCGACTAGGGTTCCCATTTTCAGCACTTTTCAAGTTCAAGTTCATCAAGTTCAAGCCCAAGTATGTGATTTCTTCTTCCTCCTCCTCCTTTTTCTTTCATTGTTTCAGTCTTAAAATAGCAGCGAAATACTACCATTTTTTTATTTTTTTCCTTCAGTTCTTCTTTTTCTCATTCTCTTCTTCTTCTTCTTTTTATTTTCGTTTCCGTCCTTAAAATTGTGCAGAGAAATGCTGCCCAATTTTTTTTTTTCTTCAGTCTTCAGCTCATGTTTGTGAGAATGCACGGGAGAAAAATCTATTATTGATATGCTGTTTAATTATAATACAATGAGCCCAATTTATACAATACATATCATACTCCTATTTTATGTGGGACTAGGACTAATTCATATTACGTACATAACTATCTAACACTCTCCCTCAAGCCGGTGCATACAAATCATATGTAGCGAGCTTGTTACATGTGTAACTAATACGAGGACCAGTAAGGGACTTGGTGAAAATATCTCCAAGCTGATCATTCGACTTCACAAACTTTGTAGCAATATCTCCCGAGAGTATCTTTTCTCTGACGAAGTGACAGTCAATCTCAATGTGTTTAGTTCTCTCATGGAACACCGGATTTGATGCAATATGAAGGGTAGCTTGGATATCACACAAGTTCCATCTTGCTGACCGCACCAAATTTCAACTCATTAACCAAATGTTTAATCCAAACTAGATAACAAATTGCCACAGCCATTGCTCGATATTCTGCTTTTGCACTAGACCGAGCAACCACATTCTATTTCTTGCTCTTCCAAGACACCAAATTACCTCTTACTAAAACACAATATCCTTCTACGTCTATCACAAGATGATCCTGCCCAGTCAGCATCTGAGTACCCAACAATTTGCTCATGGCCTCGATCTTCAAACAATAATCCTTTACCTGGAGCTGATTTTATATATCGAAGAATGCGAACAACTGCATCACAATGACTATCACAGGGAAAATTCAAAAACTGACTTACCACACTCACTGGAAAGGAAATGTCAGGTCTATGTGAGGTAATTTAGTTTACCAATCAGCCGTCCATATCTTGCAGGATCGCTAAGTGGCTCCCCCTGTCCTGGTAGAAGTTTAGAATTCGGATCCATAGGAGTGTCAACAGGTCTACAGCCTGTCATTCCTGTCTCCTCAAGAATGTCTAAGGCATACTTCCTTTGTGAGATAACAACACCTTAGCTAGACTGAGCGACCTCAGTCTTCAATCGGGCAATTGGAGTGCATACATATCTTGTTCAAAGGCCTTTGTTATTGAATATAATGAAGAGATTCACTAAACAAAGAAGCCTGGTGAAACTTGCAAAGACAAGATTTGCTACCGCTTTCTTGACTTTGAATAGGATGTATGAGCAAAAAAGCAATTCGAAAAAAGTAACAGTGCCTATGGAAAGGAAGCTCGAGGAAGAGAATCTGCATGCTTTCTAATGCATTCTGGAATGGAATAATGTGGTTCATGCATTGAAGATTGGTGGTCCTTTAGTTAAAGTGTTTCTCTTGGTGGATGGGGAGAAAAGACCACCAATAGGTTACCTTTACGAAGCAATGGATAGGGAAACCGAGGCGCTTCGAGATTCGTTTAGTGATCAAAATAAATATAAAAGAGTCTTTGAGATCAAAGATAAAAGGTGGACAGATCAGCTTTATCGTCATTTACATGCAGTTGGACTTGTTTTGAACCCGAAACTGTTTTATGACAATGAAGAGAGGATTACAGAAGATGCAGAATTGTGGAATGGATACATTGAATGTATTGAGAAGTTGATACCTAAAGAATCCGAGCAAGATAAAATAACAAAGCAATTTAGTACTTATAGGAATGCTGAGAAACTTTTTGGAAAAAACATGGCTATTAGACTTACCAGGTGCGCGAGTGCTTAAATGTTGCTTTATAGTTAATAAGTTATTTCTTTATAAATATTTTGTTTTGAATATTTATTCTACTTCTACAGTTGAATGGTGGAAGAAACATGGCCATTCCACTCCAGAATTACTAAAGTTTGCTATTAAAGTTCTAAGTCTAACTTGTAGCTCATCCGGGTGTGAAAGGAATTGGAGAGTGTTTGAACATGTAAGAATTAAGAAGAAAGATTCAGTATATTGAGAAAATTAAATTATATCTCAATTGCCCTAATCTTAGTAATTACTTATTAGTTGCTACCAAAACGAGGAATAAACTAACCTTGAAGCGGCTTAACGATCTAGTCTTCATTAAGTACAACAGAAGATTGAGGCGCCATTGCAACGCTCACAATATAATTGATCCAATTAGTTTGGACAACATCGATGATGCTAATGAAAGGCTAACTGGAGTCCCGAAAGATCATGAAGATGTATTTGAGGAAACATCTAATTTCACTTGGGATGATGTTGCAGAGGCACGTGGAATCGGGGAGTGGAATTATGGTTTGAGGGGAAGTACTTCAACTTCAAGCTCACAGAGGAAGGGAAAAGAAGCAGCTACTTTGTCCCTAGTTGAAGAAGACGATGATGACGAGCAATATAATAATGATAGTGGAATACAAGAACTTGACAATCTTGTAGAAGAATAGGATGCTCATTTTGTGCTTTCATTGATGCTACTCTTTAGTTTTTACATTGAAGTATATAACATTTGCTTACAGTTACATGTGTTGTCTATGCAATATTTATTTAAATATTTTTTTTAAAAAATCCGTTTCACTTCAAAAAAGCGAGCACTTCGCTTCTTGCTTCACGCTTTAAGCGAAAAGAGGTTTGTCGTTTTTCCTCGCTTCACGCTCTTCACAACACTGCATTAGAGTGAATCGAACTATAGGTCGATCCCGCATAACTATCTTGCACCTATCCTGTCACAACGCTTATTTCTCCCATTGATTATTTATGCTTTGCTCTATTCTTGTCTCTCCGCAATCAATTGTTAATTGCTTTAGTTTTAATAGTTAATTTTAGTTCATAATCATTCCAATCAAAGTATTAATCATTCCGAATAGCAACTAACTAGAGATTATTCGAACATTGTTTAAATCCAATCCCTGTGGAGATGATAATAAATTATACTATCTTTGGCTAGCGAGCATCAAGTCATCAACTTCGTGTTGTGTTTTGCGCTCGTCATTAGGTAGTCGTGCGTTTCTCCTAGTCTTACCAGTAGTACTACTACTATTCTTGTATTTTCTTATTCTCAGTTCTTTAATTATTACATGTTATGTCATTCGCTTTTGTTACTCTATTTCCTAGTTGTTGGTATTGTTTGTTGCTTTATTTTCAATGTTTTTTGAGCTGAGGATCTACCGGAAACAACCTCTCTACTTTCACAAGGTAAGAGTAAGGTCTGTGTACACATTGTCCTCCCCAGATTCCACTTGTGGGATTACACTGAGTTTGTTGTTGTTGTTGTAATTTCTTCCTATTTGATATCTTTCAAGACTTCTGAGATTAGAGTATGCAATACGAGATCCAAAAGAAAAATGAATATGACAAACCAAAAAATTTAAAGCTCTAAAGAACCACATCTTTGTATTTATTGACCGTTGCTTGACCTATTGCAATTGTCATAGTCTGAGACCCATTGCCATTGTGACTGTCGGAGGAGATTGAGAATACGAAATACTAGTAAAAAGAGATTTGTTATGAGAAATATGATCAGATGCACCTGAATCAATGACCCAAGACTCAGAGGTTGAAGATTGTGAGACACAAGTCACGCTACTATCTGTTTGAACAACGGAAGTTATCGCTGAAGATGTCTGTTTAAATGCTTTGTACTAAAGGAACTCAATATACTCCGGTAAAGAAACCATCTGGATTGGATTCAATGCATTGGATCCAACGGATTGTGAGTTAAAGGCTTCTAATACGAATGCCACTATAATATTGTGCCGGAAAAAAGCAGAAATTTTCTGGGAATTACTGTTCTCGCTGTTCACGCCGGAAAAATCTCAAAGTGCTCGGAATAAAAAGAAAACAATATAGGCATGGTCGGAATTACTAGAAGATAAGACTGTCTTGGAGAAATTTTCCAAAAAGATGGTCGGAACATTGTTCACGCGCCGGCGCGTGGGTCTGACACGTCGACGGCGTCAGAAGCTCTGTAGGCGCGTGAGAGCGCGTGGACGGGGTTCTGCCGGTATGGTTTTCTGGGGTTTGGTCGGCTAAGAAATCCGCACCTGGTGGTGGTGTTATTTTGCATAAAAAACTCCACCGGAGAAGGGATTTCATAATGAACAGCATGAAAGTCACCGGAAAAAAGGCACAGTGACTGTCTTGGACTCGCGGGTAACTGCACAGCGGGGATTTCTCACTAGTTGCTCTGATACCATGTGAGAATGCACGGGAGAAAATATTATTAATTAATTAAAGTGTTGTACAACCCTATTTATATACAGTGATTACATAATAATAGGTTTCTACTTCCCGATGTGAGACACTATACATGACTAACTACTTAACACCTTTGTGTACGCACGACAATGTTGTCAAAGGCTCGCTTGAAAAGCGCTTAAGCCCTGAAGCTACGTGTAGCAAGCTGAGCACTTTGTCTCATTTAGGCAACACTTTGCTTCATCCACCGTGGCAATAAGGTGTGCCTCTCATTATCCATGGGCTTCATCTTCAAGAACGGAGCAAAAAAATCATTGTTTACTTAGTTATGATTTTTCCAATTTCTTTATGCATATAATTACTGGTTGTTTATATAGTTAATATTCTTGAATCACAAATTATTTTTTTCTACATATCCGTCTTTCTTCACTAATCTGTAGTTCGCGCTTAAAACCCCAACATACCTCAGAGAGTTCTTTTTTTTTTTCTTTTCACCTTTAATAAGGCTAGAGCGTCGTCTGTGTGTGCGCACACGTATTTTCATGGTTATCTTTCCAAGACTCAGCTCATATTGTAGACTATTCACCACAAGAAAAATGCTTAAAATCAAAAAAGCATAACTTGCTAATCTATTTCAGAAGTTCGGAGTTGCATAGTATTTTGTTTATTCCATGTAAAAAATGACTAAAGATTGTGAGTTTAATGTATGTTAATAGTATCCATACAAATCAAATATAAATTTTATATAAGTGTGTGTATATATATAAAGCAGACAAAACTTCCCTACCGTACTCAGCCTACCTATTCAAGAGAACAAAGCCTAGCTACAATAGTATTTATTCTCCTTTCAAGGGAGATATAATTGTATTATACAGACAAACACACAAACAGAAAAGAAAGGCTTTTATTAATAGATATATCCTATATAACCCTATTAGAGGTCACACCTGAACAAAATCAGAGACCTCTGATGCTTATATCATGGGAAATGATCCTACTTGGTATTAGGTGCTTAGGGGTTTTAAAGCATCAGGATGAAAAGAAGAAAAAGACCTTCAAGATGACGGTTCTTAAAAGGGGCATGGAGCTGCAATACAAGAATTCCTGAGTTAAGCGCAAGGATGTAACTAACAACTTGTAGCTTGCTTCTTCTTTTTTCCTTTAGGGGCCAAGTTTTGCAATGGTAATTACTAAACAGTAAGGTGCACAGTGTCGCAATGTATGAGACATGTAATGCCGAAATGTGCAAACCTAAGAACTATGAGGTTCATTCGATTCACATTCTAGTTCTACGGGTATAACGCAGGGATTGTTCATGCAGGAAAACATGTAGGAAAATAAAAAGAAACTTTTATGCAGTGATAAATAATACATGAAGTGTGTTTTTATTATGACCAAAATAATACATGAAATTTTATATAAAGATTACTTATTTTAAGGGTATTTTTGTCTTTAAATAAATTTATCTTTGTATTGCTAATACATATACTCTTCTTCCATATTTTATCTCGCATAAAATAATACATAGATTCCCATATAATGAACAGTTACCACCAAAGATAGCAGTGGGATGGATAGGATCCCTCCAACTTTAGCTAGAGGTCTCGGGTTCGACCAGAGGCGGAGCCAGGATTTGAAACTTATGGGTTCGGGGTTCTAGTCATTTTAAGTCACTGGGTTCTAAATTAATAATTTATACATATTCAATGTATTTTTAAAGACAAATATATGAATTGGACCAAAGCGACTGGGTTCGGCCGAATCGCACTCAATGAGCTAGCTCCGCCCCTGGGATCGACCCCTGGGAATGGAAAAAATCCTGGTAGAAAACGCTTACCCCTTTAATGGGCACTACGTGGCGACGCGTATCTAAATTAGTGGGAGTCCCGATGTGGGTACCGGATACCGGGTGGAAACCCAAAAAAATGTGGGTATTCTCTAATACTGCTAACCAGGCATTGCATTGGTTATGCAAGAATTATTTTTTATATGATCAACCAAAGGCCGCATTAATTATGTGTGGTTATTTTTCCAACCAAACATTATATTATGCACGATTTTATGTCAGGATCACTTATTCTAATCCCACCAACTAGAATTCATAGAGCAATACAAGACAATGCAATGTTATAAAAAGATAAGTTCAATCACTCACCTTGTAGTACAAAGTCTCATTTCTATCATGCAAACGATTAAGTATCCGCCACTTGGCCAAAACATACGGGTCAGATGGACCATCTCTAGCTTGCACTTCAAGCCTCTTCAAGTCGGCCACTGTTAAATGCAGAAAAAGGTTCAAAGTTGACAAGTAATTAAACTCAAAGAACACCAACATACCTCTTGGGGTAAAATTCCTACATAATTAAAACTCTGAATCTGTTGCTTTAATGATTCAAGTTTTGTGAATGGATTGGAAGATTTAATGATTCAAATTTTAACAAAGCTCTATTAATGGATCCATTACCTGGAATCGAGAAGAGAAAGTATATGCCGCTAATAAAAGTGAGAAACTGAAGAAGAACTATTGCAGGAACTATTAAGCATATAACAAAAAAAAGGGATGGAAAGATCCACTGTTATAATCCATATGATCCTAAAATCTCCAATTTGCAAAAAAAACACTGCAGATTACTTCTCAAACTCAACAAAAAAAAACACTCAGAGGCTGCAGGAGTTACCCATAATAACACTCAGATGCTAAAGTTTCATAGATTTTGACTTTAAAGAAGCCCAAATATGATTGCATTTAAATTGTGGATAGAGACTTACTGAACCGTGCAGTTTGTTGTTCAAAAGACATCACGTTTGGAGGCAGTAGGCCACGAATATGAAGACGATCACGTTCTGTAAATGAGAATGCTGTTCCCTAATATTCATACATATTATTGTGAATATTGACTTCAGTCTTTTCCAATGTTCACATGAATTTACAATATGAAACAGTCTAATACAAGAAAATACTTGTCAGTATAATTTTTTGAAATGGACTTATCACACTATACTTGTCAGCATGATTGATGAAGATGGACTGCGTAATCAAAATTTCTACACACAATTTTTCCAGTTAATTTCTTCAATTCAAGCACTTAAAAACCAGAAGATGAATTGTTTAAAATGAAATAAGATGATGAACGACCTAACACAATCCACTAAAAAGTAAAGATGAGTTAAATCTTTTCTTCAGAGATATACTTTTGTCTATACGTGGTCAAGTTAAACAGTGTTTCCCCATTATCTCTTTTCTTTCTTCTTGCTTTTTCCTTCCCAGAAGTAATGTAACTATATTAGGAAAAAAAGGGTGCAACTACTTTATAAAGCACAAGAGGCTTGCAAAAACCTGTAGCCTACCTCATTCATTAGTAAGCCGGTCGAAAATCAGCCAAATCAGACAGGCTTTCTAGGTAACTCCAGTTTATCTATTTAATCCACTGTATACTTTTTTTGAGAAAGTAAACTCCGCCATATTCTTAATAAGGCTTTTTCTATAAGCCCGGAATTTTTATCTATATATAACAGCTACTACAAACAGGGGCAGGTGACCAAGACAACCTTGGGAGATCATGTCGAATGCTATACCCATACAACACGAAATAATCATTCTGGAACCTCTAAATCAATTTCCAAGGAATTACAGTTTTATAATCTTCCTAGGGACCCGAACAAAGCTCCAGGCAACTTTACTAAGGTTTCTTTAAGATGTACAAGCCTACCATCAAAGAGTATCTAATGAATGCTTCAAACCACTTCCACAATGCTGAAATTTTTTAGAGGAGCCCTTGCTCCTCTATATTGCTCTCATTCCGGATGAATGGTGCTTAAGTACTAATATCCTTTCGACCCAGTAGCTTGATTGGTTGTTTCCTAAGATTTTATCAACACTACTTGTGGAAAGGCTCAGAACTCAAAAAGATGGTCTCTAATTTAGTCAATACTTTTCCAATGGCTTTTGTTAGTGACAGAAAAAAAAATATCATGGATGCTTCTTTGCTAGCCCACTAGTATTTGCAAATCGGATATCGAGAAAGCTTCGATCATGTAAACTAGAACTTCTTGTTGAATCTTCTGAATCTTTTGGGACAGAGGGGCTTTAGTCTCAAAAGGATCAATTGGATCAGGTTCTGCATCACCTCTATAATGTTTTGTGCTCTTATCAATGGTACATGTTCACAGTTTCGTCCCTTCACGACAAGGACTAAAACAAGGAGGACCTCTCTCTTTTTTCAATTATATAGAAGAGAGAAGAGGAGGTCAACCAAGAGCATAATGGTCATTTCAAATATATTAGTGCATTGTTTGCTTGTACACTAGGCTCAAAAGTTTGGTTGTGGGTTGAAAAAACAAAACTAACGCGGCCATAAGCTATTAAATTCTTTAGGTGGACTTCATTTTCCATTCAACCTTCACTATCTTCATTAAATGCATTACTTGATGGTTATTATTATTTTTTCAATAAGTGTGTTTAACTAGAAATATTATCTTTTTGGTAATTTTATAATTCAAATGTTCACTTGATTAAAAATACTATGGTAATACACATTTATATATGACAATTCTATTATCTCCTTAAGAAACATTATTTCATTTATTTTATTTATTAACTATTTCAGGTAAAGAAGATTTAGTGATAATTTATGTGGATTTACATTCAGATGTTCTTATGTTATTATCAATTGATATCATTTTATACAAAGTTCTCATTAAATTGCAATTTCAATTGGAATACTTTATAAAATAAGGAAAAAATATCTAAGAACAAAATATAATTTCAAGTCCCCTTTTTTAATTATAGAATATTAAAATTTGTTCAAATTGTATAATAAGTATCCCCTCTCTAAAATATGATTTGAGAATATCTGAAGTAAAAATTAAGACAATTAATTTGTGGAATTGTTTTCTTTTAAAAATCATTATATATTAGGAAGTATGAGAAGTATCGTCATACAGGATTATACTTCTCCCTTTATGATCGAAGTTAGTTGGGTACTTCCTCTATTCAATAAGAATTCAACATTATATAAATTTCAAAATACATAAATATACAATTAATTACTTTTAAAAAATCTCAACAAATAATTGTTGTGATGAAAATTGTATTATACCCTAAATAGTATCTCAATCATATCAAATGAAACTAGAAAAAATTATAATATTTCAATTTAAGGTCAATTTGATTAATATTTAGAATGATCGAAAGATTAATTCATTTTTAACTCATTAAACTAGAACAAATACAAATTTTCTTATTAAAAATTCTTAATAAACAAAAATCACAATTATTATTTCAAAGAACCAAAAAAATACCCATTCATCAACTATTTGGGAATAAAATTAATATGTTTTATTATTCAAATTTTGATTAGTATAAAAAGAAATAATACATTAACACAACTAAAAATATTAAAAGAATAAAACTTAATATCATTCATTTTAAACAATGAGAAAAATACATCACGACTTATTATCCAACTGACTTTTTAATCGTTATTTTATATAATTAATTTTAAGTTTGGTCGTGCAAAAATTTTTTAAAATAAAAAAGTGTAGACCCTATATAGAAATAATTTAAATTGTACTTGAATTAATATCTAATCATTGTATAATAAAGTATCAAACTTCGACAAGTATTACAAAGTGATCGGTATAGTACTACGATTTCAGAAAAATTAAAATGCACATAATGCAAAAGATAAATAACAATACAAGTAATCCTGGTTCTATACGTTATTACAAAAAAACCTATTCTCTTTCTTCTTTCCTAAAGGCGTATAAAGTGTATAATTAGCAATAGACCAAGAAATATTAAAAGGAAAAAACAAGAAGAAAATAAAAGGCGACAATTGGGCCCGTGCATCGCACGGGTACATCATCTAGTTTTCTTTACAGAAGAAACTAGCAAGATGCTTTATAAGTTTGTGCAAGCAAATTGGATCTCTGGCGTTCCAGATGATGCTCTGGCCTTTAAAGGCGAATATGTCGTATTTTCTATGCAAATGATACCTTCATTTTTTGCGACACTGAGGAACATCACATTTATGTTATTAAAGGATAATTCTTGCTGTCTTCGAGGCCGCTTTGGACTATACATCAATTTTTCAAAAAGTTCTCTTTTTTTGTCGGTTAGGTTGTAAATATTCTTCAACTTCATAGCATCTTACGGTGCAACATTGGTTCTATTCCTAAGACATATATGGGACCACTATTGAGTGAAAAGCATAAATACGTCACTATTTGGAATGAGGACCTTGAGAAGATGGAGAAAGAAATTGGCAAACTAGAACAGAGAATATTTATCGTTGGGAAAGAGTCACAGTGTTGTTGATGCTCTTCCCACTTACACCATGTCCCCCTTTACTACTCTTACTTCGATCTTAAAGCGTATGGACAAGTTGAGAAGAGTTTCTTTGAAATGGAAACAAATAGAGAAACTCTTTCTATCTATCTTATTAGATGGATCAATCTTACAAAAAAAAGGAAAAATGTGGGTATTGGGATCAAGCATTTGAAGTGCCATAATGGAAGTTTACAATTAAAATGGCATTGGAAATGAATAAGGAGGATAATGCAAGCACTAAGGGTGTGGCTAGTGGTCAATAAAGTGGGGGAGAACCATTATGTTTCAAGTTCAAATCCCGGTAGAGGCATAAAACACTAGGTGATTTATAACCACCTGCCTGAGCATTGGTGCACAGAGTTATACATAGCCTTGAGAAGATAATTCAAGGATTTTTTCCTTTCATCAACATAAGAAGCATCCATAACCAAAAGTCATCCCTAAACATCAAGAAACTTTAGTTGGTTTTTTTTTTAAGGAGGTAAAAGGTATTTCTACAAATAAAACAGAACTAAGAGTGGATTGCTAAAATGGTACAGTGCAACAAAAGAGTACATTTTTAGCAAAAGTATGCCCCTTCTAATCCTCTTAACATCTCTAGAATTGACATTTGGGTCGATGTTTGGGCACTGTATTAACTGAACAATTGATTCTAATTAAAAAATGAATAATAACAATTTACAGATCATGAGATTTCAAAAACAAACAAATCAACTAACCCACTAAAAGAATTCAGCAAGACAAGAACTCATTTTACAAACCAAATAATGAGAATATGCATGCAAATTGTTGAGCTACAGATTTTATTTTATTTTATTTTTTAAAAATGACGGATCTGGTAAATTCAGATTCAATAAAATTCATGAAAAAAGAATAGGGAAAATTTTACTTTTGATTTTTTACCTTGTTAAACCATGGATCGTGAAGAATGTCAAGACTACGTTTGTGAACAATGGTGGGACGGTGACCTTCCGTTGTGGTAAAATTCCTTGAAGAAGTTGATTTCACTGCTGTAACTCTTTGCTGTAAACGCCTCAGTAGAGTAGAGGAGAGTCGCATTTTATGAGAGAAACTCGCCATTTTCCAGATCGAAGAGAGAACACAAAGGGGAAAGTGATGTTCTTATTAATAAACCCTATAAATAATCACACACATATTCGATTCGATGTAGTGAAAGAAGAAAGAAGGGCCGGAAAAAGTTTAAACTGAAGGCAATTGAATAATGATTGTTCCTTTCCTTAAATGGGAGCAATTTTCAAGCATTGACTAGAGTTGCCAGTCAAAGCTTGTTCGACCCGGCTCATTTATGATGAGAATATGATGTCTCACTTTTTCATAGTTTTTCCTTTCCTTATTTAAAACTTGGACAAGAATAAAATTTGTATGCAGAATAAAATTTATGAAAATATTGTAAAAATGTAAATAATAATCTTTGAATAACTCATTTTCATTTATTCCTTATTTTCGTCAATATAGACAATTTTTAAATCGGGTATATTTTAATATAATTAGAAATTTGTGAAACAATAAATAATAACAATTCAATTGCCATTTTTCGGTTGAACTTTTAGTTAATTTATGTGGTGTCATCTTAAATGCCATAAATAATTATTCTCAACAACACATTAGGTCAAAAGATTGATTACTTAACCAGGCCAATTGAAAAGAAAAAAAAAAGGCAAGGTTCCAGTAATTTAAGAAGTCAATGATCAAGGACAATCATCCACCTATAAAAACTTTTAGATTGAGAATTAAAAGTTCAAACATAATGCAAGGCATGATATTGACCATCCTCGTAGAACGATGGTAACGAGCCTGTCATGGCATCCTTGCAAATACACGATGATGTCTTCATTGCCTTTGAGTAATTTTTGACATTTTTTTAGCTAAGATGTTTTTTTCCTATACTAAGTTTTTCATAAAATATGGCGCGTTCTCTTTTTTAGTGTTGAATAATATGGAATAATTATGATAAAACTTAGAGTTTGCAGGATGTGAGATTCTACTAATCTCAAGAGAAATAAAGAGTTGCTTTGCTCAGACATAATCTTTGTACATAAAGAAGTAATACATATTTATATATATATATATATATATATATATGTATTTTGTAGTTTTAATTTTAAAAACACTTACTGTTTTTCTTCTACCGACAAAATTTGGTGCATGTTATAATCGGAATGAACCAAGTAACAAAAACAAGCATATGTTGTGTAAAGGTTTAGCATATGTTATTAAGAACATCAAAATTACTTAGGGTGCTGGTGTAATGACTCGACCGGTCGTTTGAGCTCTAGCTGATTGCTCGGGGTTTTTGAGGCCTTAGCTTCATATGATGCATAATGACTCGCATGTATGGTTGGTTTTGACTTTCGAGAGGTTCGGGATTAATTTAAAAGAGTGATTCTGAATTTGGAAGCTTTAAGTTGGAGGAGTTGATCAAGTATTGACTTTTGAGTAGACGATTCCGGAATCAGAATTTTATGGTTGCAATGGGTTCATAGGTGGTTTTGGATTTGGGTGTATGTCCGAATTTGGAGGTTATTAGAAGGTTTTGACTCTATTTGTCGAAAGTTGGCAATTTGAAAAATTGAATAGTTTATAGGTTTGACCGGAAGCTGACTTTGGTGTTATCGGATCCTGATTAGTGTTTCGGGATTTTGGATAGGTTCATTTGGTTGACTGGGACATGTGTGTAAAGTTGGATTGTGATCTGAAATGTCTAAGTATTACTCGGATGCGTTCGGCGAAGTTGAAATGTTTGAAAGTTTAGATAAGGATTTTGATCTTTGATTCTTACTTTTGTCGTTGTTTTTTATGGTTGGAGATTTGGAACAAGTTTGAGTAAGGTACTTGGACTTGTTGGTTTGATTGGATGAGGGCTCGAGGGTATTTCGGATTGATTTTAGACCATTTTGGTGATTATAGGGATCAGCTAGTTCTGGTGTATCGCACATTGCGCATATTGCGCAGCTGCGAGGTTGCATAAGTGACTCATGTAGTGCATCCGTCAGGCACATAAGCAGAATTGAGGGCGCAAAAGCAGAGTTTGACTTGGGCTTGTCTGAAGCAGATTGTTCATTGCAGAAGCGAAGGTCGACGAGTGAAGTGAAGTTCACAAATAGAAGTATGGGCTCGTAGAAGCGGTATTGCGATCGCGATGGTTTTGAGTGCAGATGTGAATTTACTGGAAGCATTATTATATTCGAGAATTTAGCTCATTTTTCACTGTTTTGAGTTTTGGAGCACAGGAAGAGGCGATATTTGGAGAAATTTTCATTAGTAATTTGCCGGTAAGTGATTTCTACTTGCTTTGATTATGTATCTTGTTTTCCCATGGATTATTATACTTAGATCATGGAATTGTAAAGAGAAATTTGGGGGTTTTGTCCACAATTTTAGAGAGTGCAAATTGAGAATTCGGAAGTCGATTTGGATTTGATTTTAGAATCTAATCACATATTTGAAATCGTGGGTTATGGATGAATAATATCCATGATCAATTTCATATTTTAGACCCGGGGCCCGAGGTTAACTTTTTATTGACTTTTGTATTTGGGTTAAAGATTGAACCCTTTTAATATGGAATCAATTCCTAAAGCTTGTATCGAATCATTTGAGTAATGTTTGACTAAATTTGAGTAGTTTGGTGTTGGATTGACCAGAAAGGTGGTTGTTGATTAATTTAAGCTTACAGGGTGAAGGTAAGTCTCTTGTTTATCCTTGTAAGAGAAAAATTTTCCCACAGGCGATTTATTTGCTACTTGTTGCTCGAATTAGGAGCCACATATATGCGAGGTGACGAGCGTATATGCGTGTCTAGGTTATGACTGTATTCAGTAAATGTTTGGCTTATGATTATGTCTCGTTTGGACTATGTGAGCTTATTATTAATGTTTTGTTGATTCCATGGCTGCGTGATGACTCGTATTTGTGGCTTAAAAGCATATTTAGGGTTGTGACTTGTTGAATTAGACATAACTAATTATTTTGCCATTTTGATCTTATTTATCGAGTCGTAGTGATGTACTTGTCTTATCGATGCATGATTTAGTTTTTAATTAACTTATTCCATTCATGTTAAATTTTATGATAAGACTTTTGAATGATGAAATTTCTTACTGAATTATTGAGATGAATTGAATTACATGACTAGTCATAGCTATCTTTTAGCATATGTGCTTTTATCCATATTTCAATTATTATGAACTGGTGCCTTTACTTATATTGCCTCATGCATGTGCTTATGTGTTGGAATGTTGAATATTGTGAAAATATGAGAGTTGTAGCACCAGAAACATTATGAGAGGATATTTATTATAGTTGATGTATTTGTGGATCGGGTTGCACGCTGCAACGGCAATATATGTGGATCAAGTTTCACACTGCAACGGCATTATGTGTGGACCGAATTTTCCACGCTACAATGGTAATATATATGGATCGAGTTGCACACTGCAACAATACTATATGTGGATCGGGTTGCACGCCTCAACTGTAATATATATGGATTGGGTTGCATACCGCAACAATATTATTATTATTAGTGGATCAGGTTGCACGTTGTAATGGCGCTTGGATTTGGTATTATTCCTCCGGAATCTGGTGATTACCTATGTTACTTTAGGCCCTGTGAGCGTAAGATAATCAGATTGATATTGATTTGGACTTAGTGTCAGATTTATGGAATTCTGCAATGAGAATTGGTATTGGATTGTGAACATGCATTAATAGCTTAGACTTATAAGGTGGCTCTCACATTTATATGAACGTCGATTGACTTATATCATGATTGTGAAGATTTGCAATATCTGATATTGTGTGCTATCTTTTGTTTGAAAAGCATGTCACATACCAGTTTTATTGTGTTTTTATCGTAGACATATAATTTTTTACCCTCCCCGAAATTTTACCCATATTAGCGTTTTAATATTTAGTTTAGGTCTAATATCGCTATTTTAACTAGTTTTTACTTTATTTTATCACAAAAAAACTAAAATTATAAAATAATAGTTTTATTTTGTAGTCAGACTATTTTACTATGATTTTTATTTTATATAATCTTTGAAAAATACCAAAAAAAAAATATATATATAGTTTCAACTTTAATTCTTAGTTTTATTTTTAAATATAATAGTTTATTAAAGTCAATTAAGAATAATTTTTACATGTTTATAAATACATTATATCATTGTAGTCTTCTTAGCCTAAATTTAAAACCTAACAAGACATGGACCAAGCCCAGGATTCCTGAGCCCATACCCCTTAACCTAGAAGACCCCTAATATAAAAAAGACCTAAGAGCCTTCTTCTACACACACAATCTTGGAGCAGCCAAGACCTTTCCCTAAAAGAAGGAGGACCCCTAATTTCTTAGATAGCAGCTTAGAGAGACTCCCCCTTAGATTCCAAAAGACGCAGCATGGATTCTTCTACTTGAATTTCACCTAAGCTAGCAGCATATACACTCAAAGGAGAAAGCCAAAAGTGGCAGAAGAAGCCACACCCACCCGATTTTGGGAAAAACTCTCATCCGCCAGTCCCTGAATCCAGTTTCTTTCATTTTGCTATTGTCTCACCGGCGAGTGGACAGAAATCCGACAACCACCAACAAATGAACTCCCCTTAAAGCATCACCTCCTCCACGCCCTCCAATATTATGAGATACTCTTAGCTATGTATTGAGTCAAGTTGTATATTTGCATTTCCTTCATTTCTTCACTGTATGAAGCAACTTTCACCAAAAGTGGTTGTATCGTTGGAACGTGGATCTGAACGTACACACTCCTCTAATCTCAAAATAGGAGCTAGCAGCAAGACCCCTATAAAACACACACACACACAACGCATCGAAACAAGGAAAAGAAAATGAATCTGGAAAAATAGAAAAAAAAGTGGGGATTAGAGCCTAAAACAGAGGAAGGTTACTGGGTTATACCATGAGGGAAATGACTGTTTTTGCAATGCAAGTTTGGTGAGTGAGGTTTTCCGTTGAGGTCTTGAGTTGCCGGTTCCGTCCGGGTTCATCGGTGAAAGCTACGGTCAAGAGGCGAGTTGTTTAACTTCTTGTAATTCTGATTTCATTGATTTATACCAAAGGTCCGTTCTTCCTACTCTTTTATTACAGTGTTCTAATAATTATCATGTTACCTTAATTTGTTGTTTGAGTTAGTGTTCAATCCATCTCCTATTTTTGTTCTTTTGTTTCGATTTTTACTGCTTATTGCTTTTTTTTTAAAATGCCATGTTTTTTTTAATGACTACTGGATTTACGTATCAGTGGGAATATTTATTGATGCATGCTGCAAATGTTGTATGTCTTGGTTAGTCGTCGTCAAAATCTGGGTCATTTATCACAAAGAGTTGGTGCAATATAGATCAGAAGTTGATCATGCACCAACCTCACTTTAGTATGTGCTTAGATATTGGATATATATAGTACTGCAAAATAAGTGCTGAGACATATCTTTATAACATGATAATACAATATAGCTTCAATTTCTTGCTTTTATGCTATTGGTCGCAGAATTTGTCGGCTGAGCTGGTTAAATATAAAAATAAATTATCATGACCATGGGTACGGTTCTCGTGGCATGGTCACGATACGTAAATCCCATTCTGGTGCACATTTCATGTGACCCGACCATAACTTCAAAACATTAATTAAAATAAACATGTTGTAAATCGCGGGTGCATTTCATGTGGAGCAGTTTGCAACTCGTCAAAAAATAACAAGTGCACGTCATCCTGACTTGTATTAAAATAATTCCATGAATATTAAAAAGCGGCTAAAAAGTAAGAAGGCTAAAAATGCACAATAGATTTAAAAATATGTAAATAGTTAGATAATTAGGCCAAATATTAATAGTTAAGCGACCGTGCTAGAACCACGGAATTCGGGAGTGCCTAACACCTTCTCCCGGGTTAACAAAATTCCTTACCCGGATTTCTGGTTCGCAGACATTTTAAACAGAGTCAAAATTTCCTCGGTTTGGGATTTCAATAAATAAACGGTGTCCCGGAATATCGTCAAAAACCCGGGTGGTGACTCTGAAAAATAATAATAAATTCTAAAACCGAATAATGTCACTTTAATTGGAAAAACTCCCTTATCCCACCCTTGTCAGGAAAAAAGAGGTGTGACAGCTCTGGCGACTCTGTTGGGGATTTTTCTGGAACCCAGAATCTCTGGTTCAGGGTTCAGAATTCGATCTTAGAATAACTGTTATATTTGGCTTTATTATTAGATTTTACATGTTTGAACCTAATGTGCTAAATGCCGCTTTTACCACTTTGATATTATCTGAACTGTATATAAATTGTTGCGAAACCCTCTTCTTTCAGAGTCTTCTAAATCATCTGGGAAGTGTGCACTTCGTGTGACTTCTTTTCTATTAGATTCAAATCCAAATTTTAGAACGAGGTATAGACAAGTTGCAAAGCTGGTGAAGTTTCTGTATTCCCGGTACACTGCCCTCCCTCGGCTCGAGTTGTCCACTCGGGTAAGCCAGGTCTAGAACGATAAACCCCATGATTTAAACTTAGAATAACATAGCCTCATGTCGGATCCCTATGAGAACGATTATTTTCATCATGTGCATTTGACTTAGGGGGACTCAACACAGGGGTTGAGTCCGTCTAGGACAGGTGTACCCAATTTAAAAGACCATCCTGATGCATCTTACGTGCTACTTGCGTATCTGTTTATTTTGGCTTACATGTTGACTGGCTTCTAGAATGAGAAAGAAAACCAAAAAAATAAGAGAAAAATCAAGAGTGGGAGGTAAGTATTTGAAAACTGCTGAAACTCTCCCGAAAAAAAGAAAGAAAATAAGTGAATGTTTTCAAAAGTCATATTTTCCCGGTTCCGTCAAAACTGGAAGAACTACGCGGGTCTGATTCTCACAGGATGTGAGATATGTGTAGGCAAACCTCATCGATTCCGGCCCCTATTTTTAAAAAATCCAAAAATATTTTCTTTTAATCCGTTCTTTGGAAATCTTTCTTTAGAAAATTTTAAATAAAATTTTTTTCAATCAAAGATATTTTTGTAGGAGTCTTTCGTTAGAAAAAGAAAACAAGTTAAATCAAAATCCAAATAAATAAATAAATATTTTCTACCTTATTTTTAGAAGTCTTTCTTCCAAAAAATTAAAAAAAAAATTCTTTCTTCTTTAGAAGTCTTTCTTAAAAAAAAATAATCAAAAATACAAAAAAAAAATTCATTCTTCTTTCGAAAATTGAAAATAAAATTCAAGATTCAAAAGTATTTTCTTTTCCGTTAGAAGCATTTCTTTCATAAATTCAAAATAAAAGTCCAAAAATCCAATAATATTTTTTCTTTCTTTTTTAGAAGTTTTTCTTTCAAAATTCACCGGAAAAAAATAATTTAAAAAAGAAAAGAAAATCGAAAATCAAAAAATATTTTCTTTCTTCTTTATAAGTCTTTCTTACGAAAATTAAAAACGAAAAATTCAAAGTTAAAAAAAAAAGAGTTAGTTTATTTTCTTTATTCCTGATCTTCCCGAACTAGGCAAGATCTGATTCATGCGGCATCATGATACGTAGGCAACCCACATCAGGTTCGATCAAATGATTTTGAAAAAAGAAGAAAGTGAAAAATAAAAAATAAAAAAAAGAATGATAATAAGGACCGACTGAGTTCATTCTAATGTGTCTTTTGTTTTGAATTGTGAAAAAAGTTTGAGATGGTCGGTTTGTGGTAAGCTGACAACGCAAAATCCAAAGGAAAAATGACAACCGACATCGAAGCTGTTATGAGGGCTCAAGAGACTCAGTGTCAGAAGGTTCAACAAGAGTCTACTGTGGTTGAGGAAAATAGAGTACTGAAACAGAAAATGACTGAAATATGTCAAGCATGTGTCAATGGCCAAGGACCACCTTTCTCTGTTCAGGGTTTCCCAAAATTCACACCCATCTCGACAACTACCATTCCGGTCTCATTGTCTGATCAATCTTATCCACCTGGGTTCAGTCATTATCCTAGTTGTACGACCACAGCTGGAACTCCAATTGCAGGCTCTCAAAGTTTGCATTGACAACCAATCAGACAACCGCTATTGTTATTCTTGTCTTCACTGTCCCACAGCCACCAGTGGTACAGAAGAAAACTCATGAGTCACAGTTTGCTACCCGGCAAGAACAATACCACTCTCCTGAGTACCACTCGTACTTATTTGATCTTCTTGCAAAGATTGAGAAGCCTGCCCGAAAGATGGCACAGGAAGAAATGACCCAAAGAATGAAAAGCTTAGAACAATAGTTAAAAAACATGCAAGGTTTGGCAGGTCAGAAAAGTATTGCCTTCAAGGATCTATGTATGTTCCCCGATGTTCATTTGCCACTTGGTTTCAAGACTCCCAAATTTGAAAAGTATGATGGATGTGGAGACCCTATAGCCCATCTGAAAAGGTATTGCAATCAGCTAAGAGGTGCAGGAAGAAATGAAGAATTGCTAATGGCTTATTTTGGGAAAAGCCTTGTGGGGGTAGCCTCTGAATAGTTTATTGATCAAGATACCTCTCACTGGTATGTCTGGGATGACATGGCCCCGGCCTTTGTCAAATAATTCCAATACAACATTGACATTGCCCCAGACCGCAATTCCCTTTCAAACCTGAAGAAGAAACCAACTGAAAGTTTAAGGGAATATGCCATTAAATGGAGAGAGCAAGCGGCTAGAGTTAAGCCACCCATGGATGACCACGAGCTAATCACTGTCTTTCTTTAGGCGCAAGAGCCAGATTACTTTCAAAACATGATGTCCCCAGTTGGCAAATCCTTCTCGAAAGCGGTCAAAATGGGAGAAATGGTAGAGAATGGCCTTAAGACAGGCAGAATTTTAAGTCAAGCAGCTCTCAAAGCCGCAACTCAGGCTGTCCAGATTGAATCTAATAATCTTAGCGACATGAAAGAGAAAGATGAAGAAATCATGATGGCATCAGGGTTGAGAAGAGGTCCTAAGAGAACATCTCGAAGGTATGACCAGCCTCGTCTGTTTTCTAATGCTTCCCCTGAGAAATCCTATCCACCTTAGAACCCACAATACTCTTTTGCTCCACTTGAGTATGTTGTCCAGCCACCAAGACACCCCAGAAGTCGAGCATCGCAAAATCTCCACCAGCCTCCACAGTATTTCCAAGTGCCCTATAACCAAATCCAGGCAAGTGGTATAGAGGAGAACAAAGGTTGAAAGATAATCTTACACCAATAGGAGAGCCATATGCAAGCTTGTTTGAGAAATTAAAGCATTATGACATGATTGCACCCATTTCTCCAAATCATGTGGATCCACGTGCAAGAAGCTTTGACCCTTCTAAAAGGTGTGAATACCATTCCAATGCCCAAGGGCACGATGTTGAAAGCTGTCGGGATTTGAAAAGAGAAATAGAAAGGATGATCCAGGAAAATCTTATTGTGATCCAAGACAGTGGCACCCAAAATATCACGCATAATCATTTACCGGCACATGATGATGCACACTTTGTGGGGATGATGCATGGTGACAGAGAGTATGAGAATTCTCTCGGGAACTCGCTGACTGAAGTTAATGATTTCGAAATTGGAGAAGGCTCTGTTGATTCTGATGACCAAATTTGTGGCTAAATATCAAGCTTAGCAATTGAAAAGTCATTCCCTCCTCACGAGGAAGGAATCTTGGTAGCTTGTTTTGATGTTTTTTCTGTTATCTGGTTTATTTCAGGGTTGTGATATAGATTTTATTTGTTTTATTGAGTCAAACCCTTCTATCCCTCTGTTCTGTTTGTGTCAGTCTTGTCTGTCTGTTTTGTTGCTATTTTCATTATCCGGGTTATTTTGGGTTGTAACTCGAATTTTAGGTTGTTTGTCTTGTTGTTAAGCCCTTCCATTCTTTACTCAATGAAATAGAATTTGTCCTTTTGTATCATTCCATGCTTAGTTCCTTTCTCGCTGGTTTTAGTGATATGACATGCATGCGGAAATTTTGGCCAGATCTTAAAAAAAACTGATTTAGTCTTGAATGAGATAAGTGAGAAAGAGACACTTTTGAGTATGAATGAAGACTTGAAATACTTTGGAACTAAGGTCGTGTAAAATCCACCTTCAAATCATTGTGAAGATCGGGTTTGAGGATGTTCAATCAATTGAGGCTTGGTTGAAAGTTTGACATTAATGGATGGAAAGTGTCTTTCGACCACGACACACCAAGAAGATAGACATGTTCATCAACTCTATGATCGCAAAAAGATAATATGTTTTGGCGTTCTCAAGGCTGAGAGGCCCTTTTTCTTCTATTTAAACACTTTATACCTTTCTCTACCCCTTTTGAGCTGGTGTTATTTTATTTGACCACCCTCTCTTGGAATCAAGAAAAGTCAAAGTCCATGCCCTCAGAAAATAAAAGCTTGGGCAATTTGTTTTGAACAACAAAAAGTGAAAACGGAAAAAATATGAAAAAAAATAAAATCCATGCCCCAAGAGTACAAACTGGGGCAATTCTTAGAAAGTTCAGGCAAAAGGAAAAAGAAGAAAAAAACAGTCAAAGGTCCATGCCCCCAGAAAATAAAAGGTGGGGCAGTTTGTTTTGAAAAAAAAAGAAAAAAGAGAAGAAAAAAACAAAAGAAAAAACAGAAAAAACAAAGACAAAAAAAAAGTTAGGTCAGATGTTTGAACTACGTTAGACCTGATTCCTTAAAAAAATAGGATACGTAGGCAACCTTACACGGTTCGGTCCAACCAAATAAGATTCAAAAGAAAAAGAAAAAAAAATCCAGAAAAATCCCCAGTAGCTAAAATTAGGGCAGAAATGTTACTTCCCTTTTGAAAGAGTCGATTCCAAGAGTTGTAAGTGTACAACCCATCATTTTGAGTCTACTTTAAGTCTTCATGCCAACCCTCCTTTCCAACCCTATCCAAAAACCTTCCAAATAAAGACCTCCTGATATGCCTTAGAGAATGCCAAGAGAAGTATGCAATGAGCAACGGTTGTCACGTGACATAGAACACTGTCAGTTGCTCACCAAGAGAAGCTTGCAATGAGCAACGGTTGTCACGCGACATAAAACACTGTCAAGTTGCTCATCCAAGAAAGCAAAAGAAAAAAAAATAAAGAAGAAAAAATGAGAGAGTCTTACTAGTGAAAACCCTCACGGGCACCGTGAGACGATGGTAAGTAGAGATGAATAAATGAGAGAGACTTGTTGGTGAAAACCCCTCGGGGTACCACTATTCGATAGTGAGTCGTGAAGCTGATGCAAAGGATTGGTACGAACAAGCCCGACTTCAAAGGTCATAAGAATGGTAAAAAAAAAGATTAAATCAGTTTGATAGACCAGGTCGTTAAGTCCAAAATGCATGTCATGATCACTAAGGCTAGTTACCGCAAAAGAAAAAGAAAAAAAGAAAAACTCTCTTCCTTCTGTTCTTCCGATAGGGGCATTGCTTGTTAATACTTGCTTTTTTGAATTATTGTGTCCTTCACTCTGAGTCAGTCCTCGTCAAAACAAGCAAGAAAAGATTTCAAAATCTGCTATCAACTTTTCAGTTGCACAAAAGTGAATTTGTCCAGCAATTCAATATGCATTGAGGATTCATGCAGAGGCTTCCCCCCAAAAGACCCTTGTCAGCCCACTTGGCGCAAGCAAAGATAACTGGTGCTTCCCTCTGACAGTCAAATTGCTCCAAAGGCAAGAATCCATTCAAGATATCAGAAAAGGTCACCTAAGCAAAGATCTCCTGTGGGGATAAGTTTGACTGAGCCACAAATACAAATGGTACTGAGTGTGAAAAAAAACAAGGTTGATGCAGAGCAAAAAAGTCTCTTGGATCTGACTCAGGCTGATTGAGCAAAAGCCAAGCCGCCCAGGACTCAAGGCCACAAACCGACCACTACTTTTAAAACTGACAATATTTTCTTTGTTTGAAACAGGAACAAAGAAGTGCAAGAAAGTTGGTTCAAAAACAAAAAAAAAGAAAAAAGAAAGAAAGAGAAGAACTGACAAAGGGAAGTTTCTCAAATCTTTGCCTTTATTTTTCTTGTTATTGTGCATAAAGTTTTGCCCTTTCTCTTCACATTTTCCCTCCTAGGATAAAAAGTCCTAGTCTGATGGATTTTCCTCCCAATCAAAATCTTAGTCTGATGAATCTTTCTCCTAAGATAAAAAAAAAATGACCTAGTCTGATGAATTTTCTCCTAGGATCAAAATCTTGGTCTGATGAATCTTTCTCCTAAGATAATAAAAAAAACCTAGTCTGATGAATCTTTCTCCTAGGATAAATGTCTTAGTCTGATGAATCTTTCTCCTAAGATAAAAAAAATACCTAGTCTGATGAATCTTTCTCCTAGGATAAAAATCTTAGTCTGGTGAATCTTTCTCCTAAGATAATAAAAAATCCTAGCCTGATGAATCTTTCTCCTGAGATAAGAGACCTAGTCTGATGAATTTTCTCTTAGGATCGAAATCTTAGTCTGATGAATCTTTCTCCTAGGATAGAAATCTTAGTATGATGAATCTTTCTCCTAAGATATCAAAAAAAAAACAGACCTAGTCTGATGAATTTTCTCCTAGGATCAAAATCTTAGTCTGATGAATCTTTCTCCTAAGATAACAAAAAATAAATGACCTAGTCTGACGAACTTTCTCCTAGGATCAAAATCTCAGTCTGATGAATCTTTCTCCTAAGATAAAGAAAACCTAGTCCGATGAATCTTTCTCCTAGGATAAACGTCTTAGTCTGATGAATCTTTCTCCTAAGATAAAGAAAACCTAGTCCGATGAATCTTTCTCCTAGGATAAACGTCTTAGTCTGATGAATCTTTCTCCTAATATACCAAAAAAAAAAAACAAGAGACCTAGTCTGATGTCTGATCCTAGGATCAAAATCTTAGTCTGATGAATTTTTCTCCTGAGATAGAAGACCTAGTCTGATGAATTTTCTCCTAGGATCAAAATCTTAGTCTGATGAATTTTTCTCCTGAGATAGAAGACCTAGTCTGATGAATTTTCTCCTAGTATCAAAATCTTAGTCTGATGAATTTTTCTCCTGAGATAGAAGACCTAGTCTGATGAATTTTCTCCTAGTATCAAAATCTTAGTCTGATGAATCTTTCTCCTAAGATAAAAAAATGACCTAGTCTGATAAATTTTCTCCTAGGATCAAAATCTTAGTCTGATGAATCTTTCTCCTAAGATAAAAAAATGACCTAGTCTGATAAATTTTCTCCTAGGATCAAAATCTTAGTCTGATGAATCTTTCTCCTAAGATAATAAAAAAAACCTAGTCTGATAAACTTTCCCCTAGGATAGAAATCTTAGTCTGATGAATCTTTCTCCTAAGATAAAAAACCTAGTCTGATGAACTTTCTCCAAGGATAGAAATCTTAGGCTCATGAATCTTTCTCCTAAGATACCCCCCCAAAAAAGAGACCTAGTCTGATGAATTTTCTCCTAGGATCAAAATCTTAGTCCGATGAATCTTTCTCCTAAGATACCCCCCCAAAAAAGAGACCTAGTCTGATGAATTTTCTCCTAGGATCAAAATCTTAGTCCGATGAATCTTTCTCCTAAGATAGAAGACCTAGTCTGACGAACTTTCTCCCAGGACAGAAATCTTAGTCTGATGAATCTTTTTCCTAAGATACCCAAAAAAAAAAATCTTAGTCTGATGAATCTTTCTCCTAAGATACCCCAAAAAAATAATCTTAGTCTGATGAATCTTTCTCCTAAGATAACAAAAAGAGACCCAGTCTGATGAACTTTCTCCTAGGATCAAAATCTTAGTCCGATGAATCTTTCTCCTAAGATAGAAGACCTAGTCTGATGAACTTTCTCCTAGGATCAAAATCTTAGTCTGATGAATCTTTCTCCTACGATAACAAAAAAAAATGACCTAGTCTGATGAATTTTCTCCTAGGATCAAAATCTTAGTCTGATGAATCTTTCTCCTAAGATAATAAAAAAAAACCTAGTCTAATGAATCTTTCTCCTAGGATACATGTCTTAGTCTGATGAATTTTTCTCCTAAGATAAAGAAAACCTAGTCTGATGAATCTTTCTCCTAGGATAAACGTCTTAGTCTGATGAATCTTTCTCCTAAGATATATAAAAGAAAATGAAAAAAAAAATGAATGAAAAAAAAAACAAAAAATCCTTCTTAATTCATTTTAGCATAGGTACACAATTCAATAGTCTCATTTTCCAACATATGGTCTCCAATCCCTAGTTGATTTTATTTTTTAGACATAGGGTCTCCACTCCCTAATCTTCTTTTCCAACATAGGGTCTCCAATCCCCTAGTTGATTTTATTTCTAGACATAGGGTCTCCACTCCCTAGTCTTCTTTCCAACATAGGGTCTCCAATTCCTAGTTGATTTTATTTTTTAGACATAGGGTCTTCACTCCCTAGTCTTCCTTCCAACATAGGGTCCCACTCCCTATCAGACACCGACATAACCTGGTGATATCTTCTTTTCCTGACAATGACGTAACTCGTTGATCATTTCCAGACACTGGCATAACCCGGTAATCTCTCTCCTGGAAATAGCATAACCTGTTGACCTTTTCCCAGACACCAGCATAACTTGGTGATCTCTTTCTTGACAACAGCATAACCTGTTGATCCTTCCGCAGACACCGGCATAACCTGGTGATCTTTTCTTGACGACAACATAACCTGTCGATCTTTTCCAATATAGGGTCTCCAATCCCTAGTTGATTTTACCTTTTAGGCATAGGGTATCCACCCCCTAGTCTGCATTCACTCTGGGTACACAATTCCCGGCTTTTCATTACTTTCAATAATAAAGTAGCATAGATTTTATTACAATAACTCGCGAAATTTTCCTGGTGAAATCTGGGGCAGAAAATTTTGTTTGTTTGTTTTTGATTTTGCACAGATTACAATTTAGGACAATGGATTCGAGACGACCAAAAGAAGATGTCTCAATTTAGAATAAAAGAAAAGAAGAAAAGAAAAGAGTTGAACTCCAAAGTACAGAAGCGGAAAAGATGTGGACTGCTCAAGACAGATTGAAGTCACAAGCTATGCATGTCCATTCTTGATCCGAAAAAGCTGTAGAAGAATGAACTAGCACCTGCAGCCAACAAGCATCAAGATTCAAATCAGAGTCTGCATGAAGAACCAACCAAGACTCAAGACCAAGCTTTAGAAGACTCATAGATAGGAATCGTGTACTCGTAGCTGATAGGCTTAGTTAGTCTTTTCTTTTTGATTTTGATGTAATAACGGGACCGCGAACCGGAGCCTCGGACAGAACCTCGCTCGACTCTGCAACTCATCATTCCATCACTCTCCTTGAACTACACGCGACCTGATTCCCTTATAACCCGAGATATGTAGGTTGTCCAAAACCAGGACTCGGTCACATCCTCCTTCCTAAGTTTTCTACACTTTTAAATAAAGGTCTAGTCAAAACATGTCTTGTTGTTCTTTTTCTGAAAACTCTTCGCGTTTCCAGTCAAAGAGGGGCAGCTGTAGACATGTAAGTTTTGACCCTGCCCGAAATTTTACCCATATTAGCGTTTTAATATTTAGTTTAGGTCTAATATCGCTAGTTTAACTAGTTTTTACTTTATTTTATCACAAAAAAACTAAAATAATAAAATAATAGTTTTATTTTGTAGTTAGACTATTTTACTATGATTTTTATTTTATATAATCTTTGAAAAATACCAATATATATATATATATATATATATATATATATAGTTTCAAATTTAATTCTTAGTTTTATTTTAAATATAATAATTTATTAAAGTCAATTAAGAATAATTTTTACATNTGTGGGCTTGGTCCATGTCTTGTTAGGTTTTAAATTTAGGCTAAGAAGACTACAATGATATAATGTATTTATAAATATGTAAAAATTATTCTTAATTGACTTTAATAAATTATTATATTTAAAATAAAACTAAGAATTAAATTTGAAACTATATATATATATATATATATATATATATATATATAGTTTCAAATTTAATTCTTAGTTTTATTTTAAATATAATAATTTATTAAAGTCAATTAAGAATAATTTTTACATATTTATAAATACATTATATCATTATAGTCTTCTTAGCCTAAATTAAAAACCTAATAAGACATGTACCAAGCCCATGATTCATAAGCTCATACCCCTTAACCTAGAAGACCCCTAATATAAAAAAGACCTAAGAGCCTTCTTCTACACACACAATCTAGGAGCAGCCAAGACCCTCCCCTAAAAGAAGGAGGACCCTTAATTTCTTAGACAACAACTTAGAGAGAGTCCCCCTTAGATTCCAAAAGACGCAGCCATGGATTCTTCTACTTGAATTTCACCTAAGCTAGCAACACATACACTCAAAGGAGAAAGCCAAAAGTGGCAGAAGACAGTTGCACCCACCCGATTTTGGGAAAAACTTTCATCTGCCAGTCCCTGAATCCAGTTTCTTTTGTTTTGCTACTGCCTCACCGGCGAGTGGCCAGAAATCCGACAACCACCAACAACTGAACTCCCCTTAAAGCATCACCTCCTCCACACCCTCCAATATTATGAGATACTCTTAGCTATGTATTGAGTCAAGTTGTATATTTGCATTTCCTTCATTTCTTCACTTTATGAAGCAGCTTTCACTAAAAGTGGTTGTATCATTGGAACATGGATCTGAATGTACACACTCCTCTAATCTCCAAATAGGATCTAGCAGCAAGACCCCTATAAAACACACACACACACAACGCATTGAAACAAGGAAAAGAAAATGAATCTGGAAAAATAGAAAAAAAAGTGGGGATTAGAGCCTAAAACAAAGGAAGGTTACTGGGTTATACCATGAGGGAAATGACTGGTTTTGCAATGCAAGTTTGGTGAGTAAGGTTTTCCGTTGAGGTCTTGAGTTGCCGGTTCCGTCTGGGTTCATCGGTGAAAGCTACGGTCAAGAGGCGAGTTGTTTAACTTCTTGTAATTCCGATTTCATTGATTTATACCAAAGGTCCGTTCTTCATACTCTTTTACTACATTGTTCTAATAATTATCATGTTGCTTTAATTGTTGTTTGAGTTAGTGTTCAATCCATCTCCTATTTTTGTTCTTTTGTTTCGATTTTTACTGTTATTGCTTTTTTTTTCTTGCCATGTTTTGTTTAATGACTACTGGATTTACATATCAGTAGGAATATTTACTGATGCATGCTACAAATGTTGTATGTCTTGGTTAGTCGTTGTCAAAATCTGGGTCATTTATCACAAAGAGTTGGTGCAATATAGATCAGAAGTTGATCATGCACCAGCCTTACTTCAGTATGTGCTTAGATATTGGATATATATAGTACTGCAAAATAAGTGTTGATACATATATTTATAACATGATAATACAATATAGCTTCAATTTCTTGCTTTTATGCTATTGGTCACAGAATTTGTCGGCTGAGCTGGTTAAATATAAAAATAAATTATCATGACCATGGGTACGGTTCTCGTGACATGGTCACGATACGTAAATCCCATTCTGGTGCACACATTTCATGTGACCTGACCATAACTTCAAAACATTAATTAAAATAAACATGTAATAAATCGCGGGTGCATTTCATGTGGCGCAGTTTCCAACTTGTCCAAAAATAACAAGTGCACGTCATCGTGACTTGTATTAAAATAATTCCATAAATATTAAAAAGCGGCTAAAAAGTAAGAAGGCTAAAAATGCACAATAGGTTTAAAATATGTAAATAATTAGATAATTAGGCCAAATATTAATAGTTAAGCGACTGTGCTAGAACCACGGAATTCGGGAGTGTCTAACACCTTCTCACGGGTTAACAGAATTCCTTACCCGGATTTCTGGTTCGCAGACATTTTAAACAGAGTCAAAATTTCCTCGGTTTGCGATTTCAATAAATAAATGGTGTCCCAGAACATCGTCAAAAATCCGGGTGGCGACTCTGAAAAATAATAATAAATCCCAAAACCGAATAATGTCACTTTAATTGGAAAAACTCCCTTATCCCACCCTTGTCAGGAAAAAGGAGGTGTGACATTTATTAGTAGACTTGATTGATAATATGATGCTTTATTTCAAACGTTTTTTATGTCACTTATGATTATTAAGTTGTTAGTAGGTCCAACTATTGACCTCTCGCCATTAGGTCTTCGAGGCTAGACTTGATATTTATTGAGTACCGTATTTTATACTCACACTACACTTCTGCACATTTTGTGTAGGTTCCGAGATAGGTTTGGGAGGTACTTACCTAATAAAGTAGGAGTGATTTTAGGAGACTTCGTGGTGAACTGCTTATTTGATCCGGTCCGCAGCATATGGAGTCCCTCTTCCCTAATCTTTATGTATGTCTTTGTATCTTTCTTATTTTCTGATAGACCATGTATTCAGTTGAGATCTTGTACTCTTATTAGATGCTTGTGACTAGTTGTGACACCTGGGTTTTGGGAGAGATTATTAAAAAATTATGGTCATGTGTGGATGTTGTTTGAGTTTTATTGTAGGGCCCCAAAAAAAGAAAAAAAATCACTATGTAATTTAAGGTTTTGTGGTGTCAAGGTAGGTAATACCTTGTACTTCCGGAGTTTTGGGATTGAACGATACGCTGAGGAGTTGAAAATTTTTTGTCGCAGCTAGACCAGGCTTTAGGTAGATAAAGCCTCGATAAAGCCAGGCCAGACATGCTTTAGGTAGATAAAGCCTGGATAAAGCCAGGCCAGACTAGGCTTTAGGTAGATAAAGCCCGGGTAAAGCCAGGCCAGACCAGGCTTTAAGTAGATAAAGCCTGGATAAAGCCAGGTCAGACCAGGCTTTAGGTAGATAAAGCCCGGGTAAAGCCAGGCCAAACCAGACTTTAAGTAGATAAAGCCCGGGTAAAGCCAGGCCAGACCAGGCTTTAGGTAGATAAAGCCTGGATAAAGCCAGGTCCGAAATGTTGGACTATCCATTTTTCTATCTTTATGACCCGACCCCAGACCCATATAAAACCCATTCCCCCTCATTTTTAACGACCATATGATAATATAGAGAGAAGCAAGAGTGAGTTATAGAGAGCGAAAGTCACCAACTTCATCAAATTGATCCTCCTTCATCACTCAAGCATGGAACTAATCAAGTAGGACACAAAGTTCATCACCATAAGATGTAAGCTTCCCACCCATTACCCTTAATTCTCAGATTCTAGTTGAAATGAAACACACATAGGTTAGTTCTTGGAGATGGGGTTAAGACACTTGCATGCATGTATCAAATATTCCATAATATAGTAAAATAGAGTAGATTAGAGTAATTATTCACTGAAAAGGGATCATGCAATCTAAGGGAACACCTAGTGTTTGATAGAAAGCTCAAATGAGTTCAAGACATATTCGTGATTCCTAATTATAAGTTTAAATGTGCCGCATTGTGAATTAGATTGAAGGTTCTAGAAGGTTTGATGATCTGAGAAAGAAATTAAGAAAAAATCTTGATTCGAGGTATGTATGGCTAACTTTAACCTTTGTAGAATCCTCTTGTTGGGTCCGAGCATACGGTATGTGTACCTTGTTTGAAAATATGTGAATTGATTGTTCAAATGTTTTGAGACGTAATATTCTATTCTCTGATTGTCCTAGTTGATTGCCATACTATCATGCTATATGAGATTGTGAAAAGTGTTTTGATGTGCCTATCTTATTATGTGCAAAGCTCGTAAATGCTCGAGGGTATCAATATGAAAGTATGTGTTGATGAACGAAAGAATGTTAATGTGCCCAAGTGTGGGAATGTATATAATGGCTAAAATCCGTGCGTGGAAAGTAATAAAAAAAGGTATTGTGAAATGATGTAAATGAGTTGAATGATTATGGCAACACCGTGTACATGAATTACTGCTTGGTGAGAACTATGGTGCCATGGGCCCAAATAAACGAATTGTTGATATGAACTTGTGTTCCTTGAAATGATGATTCTTGTGATATAATTGTTTGTGGTTGTTGTTATGATTGAAATTGTCAGGCGGAGTCGGGTTGCGCGCCGCAACACGAAGTAATAAGGATGATGGATTGAGGTAATAAGGGTGGCCGAGGTAATAAGGATGGAATGTGATCATTATCACTATTGAAATGAAAATCTATGAAACTCTTGAATATGGTGATGTTGAAAGGGGAAAATGAGAGATTGTGAAACTTGTTGATTTTGGTTGTTTCTTTCCACGTGCATTGATTGATTGGTTCTATTACTGCCTCTTGGTTGTGTATTGTTTGATTTGTTCCGTGTTAATTGTCTGAGTATGTGCAAATTGGGTGTTCTAAATATGTTGAGGCGTGATGCCCTACTCTCTGACTGTCTAGCTGAAATTCATGTATTTGCCATTCGGAATTGTGGACAGGTGATTTACTTGTGAATGTTTTTCCATGTGTAAGGTTAGTTAAGTACCCTAATGTGCCAGTATGAAAGATTGGTAGCGAACTCAAGTATGTGAATATGATTAAGTGCTAAGAGCTGTGAAATGATATGATAAACAGGAATTGTGGTTGATTCAATCATACTACACTGATTTTGGAAATGTCTTATTTTGACTCGTGTTTTGGGCAATGATCTGTTGTGACTTGATATCGTATGGGTGATTGGTTGTACTGAGATTGTGTCCTTACTATGAAATTCTCTGTGAATATGGTGTTTCTGGAAAGGAAAAATGGGAATATGTGGAACTTGTGATTTTGATTATTTCTGTTTCTGTGCAATGCTTGCTGATTCTATTACTGTCTCTTATCTGTGCATTGCTGATCTTACTTAGAGTAAAGTTTGTTCATACATACCAGTACAATTCAAATGTACTGACGTCCCTTTTGCCCGGGGCGCTACATTCTTATGATGATTGTAGGTGTTTCCATAGTAGGTAATTCAGTCCACCGACCGTAGTGCCTCCTCTCCATTCCGTTAGTTGCATTGGTGAGCCCCACTTCCTTTCAGGGACATGTGTGGTTCATGCCACCTTCTTTTGAGTTTATTGTGTATTGTAAGGTATAGCCGGGGCCTTATTGCCGGCATGTAATGTTATGTTTCTAGTATTCGTAGAGGCTCTGTAGACACAATGTGGGTAGTGTACATATGTATTTTGGATAAGTAATGGTACGGTTCAGAATTGTGGTCCACGTTGTAAATGTTGTATGTATATTGTAAGTATTTGGTATCTTATGTTGGAAATGATAACAAGTAGAAATGAATTCAAGTCGTAAGTTTATGCTTAAGTTATAAATGGCTATTTCAGATGAATTATGTATATGGAAATCACGGGGTAATGCGTGGGATAGGAAAGGAAAATCAGGTTCGCTTGACCGGGTTTATTCAGTTAGGCGCCGGTCTCGTCCCTCGATTTTGGGGCGTGATAAACTTGGTATCAGAGCCTAAGGTTTTAAAGTGTCCTAGGATGTCTCGGAGCTGTGTCTAGTAGAGCTCTTCTTAACGGTGTGTTGTCGACCACATCTATAATTAGGGGGCTGCATGGACATTTAGGAATTTCACCCTTCTTTGATACTCCAATCGTGCGATAGAGCTCAAGTTAGGGAGTTAGTTTTCTCTCCAAACCTTACTCTCAAAATGAGTAATCATGATACCATAATCCGCGTGTTTGAAGCCATGAGGAGGGATTGATCCCACCATTGAGTCCGAAGGGATTGCCCAAGGGCTTGTTAGGAGAATGTATTGAGTTATGGAGGGGTTGGTAGACCCTATCGCTAAGAGGGGAGTGCCCCTGTCCCTATTGATGTCAATGCACCACCAAATCCTATAGTATATCGGTATGGTACCAACGTACGTTAGGGATGTGGAGTCGAAGGGCATCGATTAAGCTATTGCCCTATCAACCTGAAGACACCAAGTAAGTTACTCCTTAGCATAACAAACGTACTCTTGTTGTATATACACATCCATATTGAAGAATTTTCGTAGGCATGGTCTTAATAAATGTTGAGTCACAAAACATTGCATGCATCTACTCTTTGAACGAGATCCATTATTTCGTGAATCCACTCTACCACAAATTCTCTTATAAGAAATCTCTTATGACATTGAGCTCTATAATCATTTCCTTGAATGGAGTTGTAACTATAGAATTGCTACTTCCCACACGCCTTTATAAACTCTCAAAAAGGGACTAAACCCAAAGAATGAATGGATGAACAATTATCATATTTTCGCACAAGATAAAAATGTATTTCCTCTCGACCATTTATTGTTCTCTATTCAAAAGCCTTGGCAATTTTTCTTCGAGTTCCTGCTTCAATCTGAATGTTGGCATAGTATCATAGTGAATATCTTGATTTGTTTCATCATCATCTCTAGTATGGTAGTGCCCTCGCTCTATCTTTGTTGAGGCTTCCATTTTGGCCTAATGGTCGGAATCAAAAAGATTTTTATTTGTTTGGTGAGAATCTCCCTATTCTCCGACAGGTGATTTTCTGAATTTGGTCTGCTCAATTACTTTTAAACATTATTAAATCTCCATCGAAGCTAGGGTCTGTTGAGACTCCCTGTAGCTGGATCATACAACTTATTCTTGTTGCTCATCTTATTCATGAAGGTTGTTCTTCTTCTAGTTGTAAGGAAGATGAATACTTTCGCTCCTCTTTTGATTTTCATGATACTAGTTTGAGTGTCGCTATATGTTAATTGCTCTATGTTGCTACGAATTCAACTTATTTTAACGTTAGTACTGGCTCCACTAGCCGTGAGGCTTTTGAGTTTACTCCTATAACCCTCAAGTCCTCTTCCTGTTAATTCCTCCCATATACCCGGTCTTCCCTGGTTGTTGTCCTATTGTTCCAGTTCCAATTTCGGTGGTTGAAGAAAGATAATTGTGTCTTTAACATCTAGAAATAAAATTTCGTTTGTCATATGTTAATCCTTATGTTGCTATGGAGATAGAGTCCGGGCAGCCTTATGAGCCATTCTTTGTATCTACTATTTGAATGGGACATATTACTTACGACCTCTTGAGAAAATTGAATCCTATAATAACTTCTTGAATCGAGTCATAATCATAGGGTAATATCTCACTTGCTTCCCTAAAGTTTTCAACAAGGAACTACACCTAATGGATTCCTTACATAACCTTCTCAGTTAAATAGATAATATATGCTCCATTGTGCCTACGCACGCACCGTCGTAAAAATTTACCTATGTGGTGTCAAGTTCCATGAAAAGCATGCCGGAATCGCAATCCTTCTCGATCCACTCTTCTTCTCACTAAGTGTATATGGCTTCTATGGTTTGAATAGTCACTCTACTCTTACGAATATCATCATGAAACCTTCTCACTGTCTAGTAGCATAAGAGCATGCCTTAATACCTATCATATGAGTGCGTGCCAATCGAAATGGTCACCGTGTGCATAAGGTCCCTTTGATGATTGAGATCCTCATATCCCCGTCATAGAAAGATCTTGTGTCTCCATCTTAGTATAACTTCCGTGTCCACTTGGGACATCCCGCGGTAAGTAGCCCACTTTGTTCCTGGTATTGTGGTTGTCCGTGACGTTGTCTTGTACTATAGTTGGGAACTAATAAAGCAGAAGCATGACAAACTCATAACAAATGTTTATTTTCTCTTTACGCCTCCACCACATGTGTTAATTATGTTCCTCTGTTAGTGAATTCATCGAGCTAGTTTCCCAACACTTGTTAGATAACTGTGAGAGAACGTGTCCTCCTATGTTTCACTATAACACTTACTTTCTCATTAGGACCCTTGATAGGCTCTCCGTCAAGACCAAATGTACCTTTGGGGGATATCATAGCACAATGACTACTTCTTATGTTTTCCTGTCTTTCATTAGCATCTGGGTACACCTCGAGTTAAGGTATACGGAGAACTCATTAAGAATATCTGCAAACCTTCCAAGATTATTCTATATTGTCCCATTGGGTTCTGTTGCCTTTGCACTCTCGGCTTCTAGAATCATTGATTTCGTCATTGTCAGTAAGGATAGTTTTGCTATCCTTGGCATTCCACCTCCCTATTTGGATAGGAGTTTTAGTTGTCTTTCTCCCCGGAGCATCATGTTAACCACTAGAACCCCTCTAACTAATACACGATTTCATCCCCATATTAAGATGTCCTAGCTATATGGTTTCACTCGTAGAAGGTTGAGATTAGATGCTTCCAGGTTTCTGCACATACCATAAGCATTCTAATTCAGAAGACAAGTTGTCATATATTTAGTTACCTCATATCAGGTCAATCATCGGGAAGGGTTAAGCTGTTTGGATGATGATAATCTCATAGGTGTTTGACCTCCTTTTCACCCTCATGCGCACGTGGCATAGATACCTTGTGTCAGTTAATTTTAGGAGTGTAATTCAACTTCATGTTACTCTTTTGAAGTCTCTATCACAACCATGTTGCGAGAATCTTACCATTTTGAGCTAAATTTATTTTCCTTACACTCAAGGAGACAACCAGTTTGACATACTTGACCACTCCTCCTTAGAGCTTACTATTGCCGGGCAGGACAGGTGTGGAGAGGATTAATTGTTACTATCCCATGCATAACTCGTAGCCTCCTAAGGATAACTAATGCTAGCATCTTCATCCTCCCGATCATGCCTCCCGTGTGTCTCATGTCTAGGAAGACCCACTTCTTTTAGATCTCAGGATCACATACATGGTTCCCACCTTACCAATGCGTGCTAGTTACCTCTATGCTTCATTTGTCTAATAATTAATGTCGTCACAATGGTTAACGACGTCAACATTGTTAGTAATAATCTTCGTGTCTCTTAGAATATAACCTCATGAAAGACTTTGCTTAGAACATTAATGGATTCCTGAATAATTCCAGCCAAATCTTGAACTCTGCTGTTCCTCATTGTATTAGATCTATTTGGTATTGAAGGTTCAAACGTGTCAAAGAGGAACCATCACCCTGCCAATCACACATATTCCATAGGTAATTTTATGGTCGATATATGATAGCACATCCTAGAGAAATCGTTAAAGGTCACCACAAGTTTAGTTTGGGTGTTCGCGTAGAGATTTAGAATTTAAGAGGGTGAACAGGTTATTCTCAGTATTTTTCCCCTGGAGATGTTATGTGAATTAATAATGGATGGGTACATAAGCGCATTTCCAACTAGGCTGCACTAGGAGTATGATGTTTCCCATAGCATTTCCTCATATAGTTTGTGTTTTCATATGTCTACGTCTAAGAAGGTAGTTAGAGATCCTTTGTGTGTCATCCCGGTGGAAGTTATTGAAGGTAAAGTTAATGGATAGTTAACTTATGTGAGGTATCTAGATGTCATCTTTGTCAGATAAGTTCAGGGATTGGGATTGTTTCCGTGAATGTGTTATGGCAAAGCTTGTAAGTCGAGGAAGCCACACGGGAAGCGGAGAATAAAATGAAAAGAAATACCCCCATTTGTTTGGATAAGTCAGGTAGTCATTTATGTAGTTGATTACCTCTAAATAATTGCATTACATGTTATATTGTGTAGAGCCACCCCATTCCCCTAATCCCCCGTTGTCTTATGAAATCCTTAATTTGTACTACATTTGTGTGTTGTTGTGTTAACTGAATTATGTGGAATTTGTTGAAGTAACTAAATTACATGGAATTCGTTGAAGTAACTGAATTATGTGGAAATTGTTGAAGTAATTGAATTATGTGGAATTCATTGAAGTAACTGAATTATGTGGAATTTGTTGAAGTAACTAAATTATGTGGAATTCGTTGAAATGTGTTTCGGGGGCTCTCTGACAGGTGGATAGGCCTATTTAGAAAGGAAACTCCGACAAAATTTTCAGGAAAACAAAATTGGGAGTTGGTTAAATTTGGGGGTTGGTTAATTTGGGGGTTGGCATATAGTATATTCAAAACTTAGTGAATCCTTGATCCTCATTCAGGGACGAATGATCCTAAGCGGGGGAGAATGTAGGGCCCCGGAAAAAAAAAAACTTCACTATGTAATTTAAGGTTTTGTGGTGTCAAGGTAGGTAATACATTGTACCGGAGTTTTGGGATTGAACGATGCGCAGAGGAGTTGAAAATTTTTCGTCGCAGCTAGACCAGGCTTTAGGTAGATAAAGCCTAGATAAAGCCATGCTAGACCAGGCTTTAGGTAGATAAAGCCTGGATAAAGCCAGGCCAGACCAGGCTTTAGGTAGATAAAGCCCGGGTAAAGCCAGGCCAGGCCAGTCTTTAGGTAGATAAAGCTCGGGTAAAGCCAGGCCAGACCAGGCTTTAGGTAGATAAAGCCCGGGTAAAGCCAGGCCAGACCAGACTTTAGGTAGATAAAACCCGGGTAAAGCCAGGCCAGACCAGGCTTTAGGTAGATAAAGCCTGGATAAAGCCAGGTCCGAAATGTTGGACTATCCATTTTTCTATCTTTATAACCCGACCCCAGACCCATATAAAACCCATTCCCCCTCATTTTTAACGACCATCTGATAATATAGAGAGAAGCAAGAGTGAGTTCTAGAGAGCGAAAGTCCCCAACTTCATCAAATTGATCCTCCTTCATCACTCAAGCATGGAACTAATCAAGTAGGACACAAAGTTCATCACCATAAGATGTAAGCTTCCCACCCATTACCCTTAATTCTCAGATTCTAGTTGAAATGAAACACACATAGGTTAGTTCTTGGAGATGGGGTTAAGAGACTTGCATGCATGTATCAAATATTCCATAATCTAGTAAAATAGAGTAGATTATAGTAATTATTCACTGAAAAGGGATCATGCAATCTAAGGGAACACCTAGTGTTTGATACAAATCTCAAATGGGTTCAATACATATTCATGATTCCTAATTCTAAGTTTAAATGTGCCGCATTGTGAATTAGATTGAAGGTTCTAGAAGGTTTGATGATCTGAGAAAGAAATTAAGAAAAAATCTTGATTCAAGGTATGTATGGCTAACTTTAACCTTTGTAGAATCCTCTTGTTGGGTCGGAGCATACAGTATGTGTACCTTGTTACAAAATATGTGAATTGATTGTTCAAATGTGTTGAGACGTAATATTCTATTCCCTGATTGTCCTAGTTGATTGCCATACTACCGTGCTGTATTAGATTGTGAAAAGTGTTTTGATGTGCCTATCTTATTATGTGCAAAGCTCGTAAATGCTCGAGGGTATGAATATGAAAGTATGTGTTGATGAATTAAAGAATGTTAATGTGCTCAAGTGTGGGAATGTATATAATGGCTAAAAGTCGTGCATGGAAAGTAACGAAAAAGGGTATTGTGAAATGATGTAAATGAGTTGAATGATTATGGCAACACCGTGTACATGAATTACTGCTTGGTGAGAACTATGGTTCCATGGGCCCAAATAAAGTGTTCATTGAAATGATGATTCTTGTGATGTAATTGTTTGTGGTTGTTGTTATGAATTGAAATTGTCAGGCGGGGTCGGGTTGCGCGCCGCAACATGAAGTAATAAGGATGATGGGTTGTGGTGATAAGAGTGGCCGAGGTAATAAGGATGGAATGTGATCATTATCACTATTGAAATGAAAATCTATGAAACTCTTGAATATGGTGATGTTGAAAGGGGAAAAGGAGAGATTGTTAAACTTGTTGATTTTGGTTGTTTCTTTTCACGTGCATTGATTGATTGGTTCTATTACTGCCTCTTGGTTGTGTATTATTTGATTTGTTCCGTGTTAATTGTCTGAGTATGTGCAAATTGGGTGTTCTAAATATGTTGAGGCATGATGCCCTAGTCTCTGACTGTCTAGCTGAAATTCATGTATTTGCTATTCGGAATTGTGGAAAGGTGATTTACTTGTGAATGTTTTGCTATGTGTACGGTTGGTTAAGTACCCTAATGTCGGTATGAAAGATTGGTAGCGAACTCAAGTATGTGAATATGATTAAGTGCTAAGAGCTGTGAAATGATATTATAAACAGGAATTGTGGTTGATTCAATCATACTACACTAATTTTGGAAATGTCTTATTTTGACTTGTGTTTTGGGCAATGATCTCTTGTGACTTGATATCGTATGGGTGATTGGTTGTATTGAGATTGTGTCCTTACGATGAAATTCTCTGTGAATATGGTGTTGTTGGAAAGGAAAAAGGGGAATATGTGGAACTTGTGATTTTGATTGTTTCTGTTTCTGTGCAATGCTTGCTGATTCTATTACTGTCTCTTATCTGTGCATTGCTGATCTTACTTAGAGTAAAGTTTGTTCATACATACCAGTACAATTCAAATGTACTGACATCCCTTTTTCCCGGGGCACTACATTCTTGTGATGATTATAGGTGTTTCCATAGTAGGTAATTCAGCCCACCGACAGTAGTGCCTCCTCTTCATTCCGTCAGCTGCATTGGTGAGCCCCACTTCCTCTCGGGGACATGTGTGGTTCATGCCACCTTCTTTTGAGTTTATTGTGTATTGTAAGGTATAACTGGGGCCTTGTTTCAGCAGGTAATGTTATGTTTCTAGTATTCGTAGAGGCTCCGTAGGCACAATGTGGGTAGTGTACATATGTATTTTGGATAAGTAATGGTACGGTTCAGAATCGTGGTCCACGTTGTAAATATTGTGTGTATTTTGTAAGTATTTGGTATTATATGTTGAAAATGATAACAAGTAGAAATGAATTCAAGTCGTAAGTTTATGCGTAAGTTCTAAATGGCTATTTCACATGAATTATGTATATGGAAATCACGGGGTAATGCGTGGGATAGGAAAGGCAAATCAGGTTCGCTTGACCGGGTTCATTCAGTTAATCGCCGGTCTCGTCCCTCGATTTTGGGGCGTGACATTTATGCACATTTGATACTTGAGTTATGACTTATTCCGCTTTGCTTTTATATTATGAATAGTTAATGGCTTAATAATTGGATTTTATTTTGATGCGAGTGTTGGCTTGCCTATCAAGCATCTTAGGTGCTATCTTGGCCTTTTGGTGGGATTAGACATGTTGGTATCAGAACTCTAAGTTCTAAGGGACCCACTAATCACGAACATGCCTAGTAGAGTCTTGTGGATCAATACATATACGTCAATATCTATCTGCAGAGGCTATAGGGCTTTAGGAACTTTTTCTTCCTTGATTCTTATCGTGCGACTTTTTCGACATGAAGCCTATATCTTCAGTTTCTTCCTATTTAATCGTATGTAAACTTGAGTACTCGATGTCATTTGGGCACTAGCGAGTTGTGATGATGATATTGAAGATGCAATGCGGGATGATTTTCCCCTGTGTTACGAGAGCATACTATTATTGTCACTTAATGGAGGGGTTTCCATCTATAGAAGCCCTGCGTTGGTGATGTCCACAAGTTTAGGGCTATATACAGTGTGTTGTGATGTTTTATGTGCTGGTCTTGTGCGATGTTGCTATAGAATGATAGGGTGATTGCTTATAGGTCGCGACAGTTGAAGCTCCCTAAGAAGGATTGTCCGGTTTGTGATTTAGAGTTGGTAGCTATCATGCATGTACTTAAGACTTGGAGGCATTACTCATATGGTGTATCACGAGAGGATTATACTGATCGTTAAGGTCTTCAACACTTGTTCAAGCAGAAAGATTTGGATTTGAGGTAGCAGAGAACATGGGTGGTTCGACATTTACTCCAGCAGAGGAAAGACCTTTGGCTAAGGATGTTTATGCCTTGGCTAATAGTGTAGTGAGGTTGGACATTTTTTAGCATGGTAGAGTTCTTGCTTGTGCAATTTTGCAGTCATCCTTGCTTGAGTTCATCAAAGCTCGTCAATATGGTAATCTTCATTTGCTTGTCCTTAGTGATAATGGTTTATTGCGACTCCAGGATCGAATTTGTAATCCAAATGTGGATGGTTTTAGGAAGTTGATTCTTGAGGAGGCTCATAGTTTGAGGTATTCTATTCATCTAGGTGCTACAAAGATTTATCATGAATTGAAGCAATATTATTGGTGATGGAGGATGAAGAAAGTCATTAGTGGACATGTCTCGCAGTGTTTGAGTTGTTAGGAGGTTAAGTACGAGCATCAGAGACCGACTGGTTTACTCTGGGAGATAGTTATACCTGAGTGGAAGTGGGGGTGTATCATTTTGGATTTAGTGTTATGGTTACCACAGACCTTGAGGAAGTGCGATACTATTTGGGTCATTGTGGTCAAATGACTAAGTCTGTGCATTTCCTTTTGGTGATGACTTCTTACACTTTAAGAGTTCGAACGAGTAGGGTTTGTTTGAGCTACTAAGGGAGTAAAAATTCTTGATTATCATCTTGGTGTGTAATAAAGTCTTGAGTTTTGGATACTATGATGGATCTTTCAGTTGTTCATTGGTCAAAGAATGAAACAGATTCTTACAACATGTGGGCGAGTGTATACTCGAGAAGATTAATTGATTATATAGTGGTTGTACTCATGGAAAGTTCATAGAAATATGTCGATATGAGACTACACATGTGTGCTATCTCCTCTGAGAAGGTTAACAGTTGTATGATTTCTTATGAGGTTCATATCAAGAGTTTTACCTTCTATCTAATGCTATGTATGCACTATGATGCGAGTCTAGATCACTTGAAAAAAATGGTACGATTGTCACGGGGTTGAATGTGCATTTGGGTTGATAATTTGGGATGTGTTATGGTTAGTACGACATGGGCTTATGAGACATTCAGCTGAGTAATAGAGTGAGATTATGGCAGCTAAGGAGGAGCAATCACTGTGTGTTCTTGGGTTATATAATGGTGGCTTAAAGCGAAGTAAGGGAGCCTACCATCGATGGTTGGGCCACATGGTCATGTGTTGTTGTAAATTCTAGACTAGGGGACACATGTGGATTGGCTATGATTTGAGGAAGATAGATTTTAGGATGATCCAAGCAAGGAATTGCTGGGTGCGTGTTATATTCCACCTTATTGAGATATGAAAGTTGTGAGATGACTCAATTCTGATAGTTCCTTGTAGACGAAGTGTGCAATCGGAAAAGGAATCACTCAGTTGCTTCTTTTTGAGTATTTATTTGTTAATGGAGCACTAGTTGTTCGACATGTTTGAGCTAGGCATTCTAAACTAGGTTAGAGTGGGTGACTTCCGATGATGGTTCTAGTGGGTTCAAGAACCAAATTATTATACCTAAGGTTTGGATTCGTTGTCTGGTTGAGGATTTGAGATTTGCGTTTGATTGTGAGAGAGACTTGGAGTATTTTATGTTATTATCAGTTCTGCAATGCAGTGTTTGAGATATGAAAGAAACAATTTCAGATTCATAGAGGATCTTTTCGGAGTAGGTATTTTTGGTTTGTGGTACTATTGGGTGCATGCGAGGGAATAAAATGACTTATGATTCTTAGGATGACGTGATTTCATGTTGGGATCACTTGGGATGAATTTTGATTAAGGACCATAGTGTACCAGAAGGGAGTAGTGTCGCCTTGAAGGTGGTTCATGAGCAATTTGAAGAAGTTGAGTCAGTTTAGTAGTGACCTAGATCAGCATGGTAATAGAAACAATCGGTTCCTTTGGTACGACAGGGTCTTTCAGAGTGTTTTTATGGCAAGGCTTTCGGGTTTGGTAGTCTGGATGACTTAATTGATTTAGAGGGATTCAGTTCTGGTGGCTTGGTTAGGTGCAAATGGGTTTTAGAGAGTTTACAATGGCTTTGACCACGACTTGAGGTTGATATCTTTTACGGGTATATAATGTTTGTTGCGTATTGTGATTTTCTCCCCAATTGAGTTAAGTAGAAGGTTTTTGGTTGATTAAGAGTTTATCCTACTTGTGATTAGAGTTGATAATGAGATTCTCATATTTTCATATTATAGCATGATAGATGAAATAGACCATGTGAGATTGAGATTGAATGGATAAGGTTACAGATCAACTTCGAAAGGAGGGTCATGAATTCTAGTCAGCGTGATATATTTCAGATGTCTAAAAGAATGTTAGCATTATCTTGTAACGCCTGAGCAGAATATGTGTTGTAGAAGATGCGTGGTGTTGATTTGCGTATGCTTGACTAGTACTGCAAAGATCGCATGACTGGTAGCCGTTGATGTTCAGGTTTTTCTACTCAACGCTGGAGATTTATGGAAGTATTTCTCATGATGTGACTATGTCCGTGTGAGGTGGGCAATCATTTAAATGAGAGTGTTCGAGATCAGATATGGAGATTATTATATTCTCAAAGCTTAGAGATTATATCTCTGAGAGGAAGACTATTCCTCTGGTATGACTATGAACGCGTATTCAGGATTTGACAACTGATTGTATGTGTCATGGATAAGGTCACTAGGAATTTATGGAAGGCTATTTACATATTTCAAAATGATTTGAATTGGGGTAGGACCCTATTGGTAGGCCTAATGAGAACGTGTAATCTACATTGAATTGAATTTTCTTACTCGGTGTGGCATTTTCTAGGGTGTGTTGTCGGGTGGACTTGATCTTATTCATGACCGATCTATTTCATGTTTTGCTGTCTGACGTGCAACAAAGTTATCTTGGATATAATTCCTTATGCTTATTTCATGTTCTTTGTTTTTGTAACGACCAATCAGTTTTTTGTATTTTTTAGCCATATTCCTTGTTTGATGCTTCTCGTGTGCTTATTTGTTGTTTTGTGACTCGCGGGGATGGTTGGTTTGGTTTCGAGGGGGTTTTGGGGTGAATTGTAACACTTAGTTCCATGGTTGGAAGCTTAAGTTATAAGAGTTGATCAAGGGTTGACTTTTGAAAAAAGGACATCAAAATGATGTTTTGATGGTTCGAATAGGTTTGTGTGGTTATTTTGGACTTTAGCGTATGTCCGGATTGGGATTTCGAGGTTGCTAGGTTGATTTGGCTATAATTGTCAAAAGTTAGAAAGTTGAAGGTTTTGAAGGTTCATAGGTTTGACCGGGAGTTGATTTTGATGATATCGGGTCCAAATTATTGTTCTGAGACTCAAAATAGGTTCATTTCTTCATTTGGGACATGTGTGCAAAGTTTAGTTGCATTCCAAGTTGGATTGATAGGAATCAGATGTTTGGTTGGAAATTTAGAAGCTTATAAACTTAGAAGAAGTTCAATTGATGGTTTGATCGTCAATTTGTAGATGTGGTGATAGTGCATGTGTTTGGAGGTATTGGATAGGTCCTGGTAGTGTTTACAGACTTGTTGGTATGATTGAAGGGGGTCCCAGGTGGCTCGGGTGAATTTCGGACCACCTGAAGCTTGGTTGAATTGCTAATGATTGCTGGTGTCTGGTGTGCTTTGCGATCACAGAGCAAGTTCGCAATTGCCGAGGCTTCATTGGGGCGATGGATTTTTGTTCTTCGCATTGGCGTACAGGAGGTTGCGTTGGTAAAGTATTTGGGCCGTTGGTCTTCGCATTAGGGGGAGAAGGGTTGGCGTTCGCATAGAGGAAATCTTGGTGAAGAGCCGACTAGAGATTTTCCTTCGTGTTCGCCTAGTAAGGATCGCGTTCGCAAAAGGTCTAGAATGCCAGTGCATCACATTCTCGGGAAGGAGACCGCATTCACAAAGAATATTTTTGGGCTTAGGCTGAGTTGTGCTTCGCGAACACGAGGCTTGGGAGGTGTTCACGAAGGGGATCACTGGGTAGACTTATAAGTGTTGTAATTTCAGGACGTAGACATATTATTTCATATTTTAAGCCCTAGACTTGGAGATGAGCAATTTTTGAAGAGGATTTTCACACAAGGCAAGAGGATAAGTGATTTTTACTTGATTATAATATTATATCTTGTTTTTCAATGGATAATTACACATAGATTAGGGGATTTGAAAGAGAAATTTTGACTATGATTTTAGAGAGTGAAAAATGTAGATTTGAACCCTGATTCGGTGTCAAATTTGGATAAAATTTATATACTTGGACTCATATTCAAATGGGTAGACGAGATTTGTGACTTTTGTTGGGTTCCGGGAAGCAGGCCCCGATTGAGCCGGTCAGCCGTACAACGGTGAATCGTTCCCTTTATGGTTGGGTTTGTGTAATTTTGATAAAAAGTGGAGCTTTATTGTTTGGAATCGATTTCTATAGCCTTGTTAGATGTTATGAGTTGTTTTTAGCTAGATTTGGTCATATTCAGAGGCTGGTTCAAGGGCAAAGGTCTTTTGGAGTATTGATTCTTACGCTTTGAGGTAAGTATCTTGCCTAGGCTTGGCTTGAGGGTATTTTTCCTGTAGACTACGATACTTTCTAAGTGTTATGGGTGATGCACGTACGTTGTGATGAACGTATATGCGTGCTCTGTGGTTATGTGTGCTCCGGTTTGACTTTAGGCTATTATGTGTCGTATTTTACTAACATGCCTTTGAGTTGCCATGTTCTCTCTACTTGTATGACTACTTGAACTATTATTCATGCTAGAAATCATGTATAAGCTATGTGCTTATCTGTTGGAGACATAAAAGGGTTATTTTTCTTGTGTTGAGCTATTTGCCTAGATTGTAGTCATATTTTTTGGTCATGCTATTATATCTACGTGTCATATCACCATCTCTGTATACTTATTACAAGTTATATCACACGTTGTTGGTGTCCTTATTTGTCTGACATGGGTCTGAGTGAATTTGTGGCATGTTGGTACAATTCGGATGGTATATTGATTTCTGATACTGCGAGATGTTGGCATTTTGAGACTTGAACGAAGTAATAACTGAACTGGGCCATAGAGCCTTGGTAATATTGACAGTGAGTTGATGCGTGCAAGCCCCATATTGGACTGAGTGGTATTGATATTGAGGTGATGCGTGCGCCGGGCCATTTGATTTGAGTTATGATGATCGTTGTCTTTTGATCCGATCAGTGCTTGGGCTGGGATCTGCCCCTCCAGAGTCAGGTGATAATCCATGTTACTTTGGGCCGTGTGAGTACATGCACTTGGTATGTTCTTAGTGAGGAGCTTTATGCTAGTCACCTGTACAATGATGAAATTGTGCTTACTTTATGATTTAATTGTAAATTCATTGATTTTGGCATTGATACTTATCATGCAAGCATAGAGACGTATCTTCCTCATGCTAATGGATACTTTATATCTTGAATTGATGCCTTAATTGATTTGTTTGGAAAGCATTTCTATTTTCCTGTTAATGTGGTCAAGTAGACCTTGCTATTCTTGAGTTGCTTTTCCTTTAACTATTATCATTACGTTGTTACTATTTATTGTTAGTTGTTGGAAGTGTGTAATAGACTTATCCAATCTCATCGCTATCTTCAATCTGAGGTTAGACTTTCTACTTATAGAGTACATGGAGTCAGTTGTACTCATATTACACTTTTCACTTTATGTGCAGATCAAGGTGCTGCTGATAGAGTTGATAGTTAGAGAGTCGTACTAGTACCTGTTGAGATTTCAAGGTAGCCTTGTCATTGCATTTGCAGGCCTTGGAGTCTCTTTTCTAACTTTTGTTGTTACTGTTTATGTACTTCAAACAGTATTATATCGTTATTCAGACCATTGTACTTATTTATTCTATAGAGCTCATGTACTTGTTGACACCAGGTTCTGGGATGGTATTTCAGTTGTATCATTATTTGGCTTAAGTTATTTATCTTATTCTGCTATTAAGACTACTTAATACTGTTGTTTAAGTTTGATTATGCACATTGGTTGTTTGCTCGCCTAATAAGCGATGTTAGGCAACGTTACGAATCTAGTGGTATTTTGGGTCTAGGTGGCTTAGGCCTCATGAGTCATGATCAAGCCTAGTAGAGTCTTGCCGATTGGTACGGAGACGTCTGTACTTATCTTTGAGAGGCTACATGACTGTTAGGAAATCTTCCCTTTCTTTCATTATTTGTTGTGCGGATTTGTTTATCCCTATGTCTAAATTGTTGCTTTTATATTCTCTCATAGATGGTGAGGACGCGTTTATCTGGTTTATGAGTAGGCGCCACTACCCCAAGCCAATGCTGTGAGAGGCTAGGGTTGAGGCCGAGATAGGGGCAGAGCACCCTGCTCGTGTAGTTGCTGTAGAGCCAATAGCTTCTGATCACCTTTCAAATTAAGGAATCGGCACCAGAGTGATTTTTGCAAGTGCCCTCATGGATTTCTCGGAGCACGTAATCAGTGTCCCCCAGTCCCAGGCATACTAATAAGGGTCCATCAAAGGTCCTTCTATATAGAGTTCCATTTTTGTCAAGTGAAAATTGGGCTGCTTTTGTTCGCAGGTCCCTCGATTCCTTTGGGTCCGTGGGTAGCTTCCCACTTCCCAAATAATCGATGTACTTATTTCTCCAATCCCATGTCAGACTGGTGGAGTTGATCTCGGCATGGCCTTCTTCAATCACTAACTTGGATAGTTGTACAACAGCCCCGGGGAGTACGTCATCTTCTTCGACGGATGATCCCAGGTTTACGAGTGCGCCAACCTCGCTGTTTTGTTCTCGAGGTATGTGGACCAGAGTCCATTCTCTGAAGCGATGCAATGTGACTTTAAGTTTATCTAAGTATCTCTGCATCATGTCTTCTTGAACCTCGAAGCTCCCATTAACTTGGTTTACTACTCGAAGGGAATCACATTTTGCTTCGATGACTTCTACTCCCAGGCCCTTGGCCAACCTTATGGGTCCCAGGTGAGCGCACCGAGTGCCGAGTGATTGGGAGGAATGAGTGTCTGTGAGGTGCTGAGTGACTGATTATGAGTGACTGTGAGGCATGCCTGAGGGCAGATTATGATACATGTTTTACCCGAGGAGTTACCTATGATTTTTAGTACTTTCACTCTGGACTTATGAAATATGTTTTTCCCGAGGGGCCTCTATATGATTCATTTCATTTTCATAGTAAATCTTTCGGTTTGGAGTTTTTGAGAAAATACATATTTCCAAAGGATTTTTCTGAAGTTGGTTTTAAGGCATGATGATTTCATATATCTATGTTTATACTGTCGGAAAGTAAGGCTGTGCTTATTGTGAATTGATGACATTGATTTATGTGTTTCCTTGCTGCTTTAACTTGATTTAATTTCATTGCTACTGATTTGGCGTACTCACATTACTCCCTGCACCCCTGTGTGCAGATTCAAGTGCAGATACCGAGCATTAGCTATCTTTTCCGTGCGGAGCTAGACTGCGGGATACAGAGGTAGCTGTTCAGCGTCCGCAACATATCTGTTTTCCCTTCTTGTTGTATCTAGCTTTTTATTCGGAGGTTTTGTATTATAATAGTATATTCTTGGCTTATTTTTCTTAGATGCTCATGACATGTTGGCTCCGGGTTTTGGGGTTGGTTGCACTGTGTAATTGGCCTAATATATTTAGTAAACTCTGTATATCTTATGAAATGCTTGAAATTGGATTGGGATTTTGAAAGAAATTGTAAACATGTGGTTATTGGCTAGCCTAGTTACACGATAGGCGCCATCACGGCCGGTTAGGTTTTGGGGTCGTGACAGCTTGGTATGAGAGCCTAGGTTAGATAGGACTCAACAGTCATAAGCAGGTTTAGTAGAGTCGTGCAGATCGGTACAGAGACGTCTGTACTTATCTTCGACAACCTGCCTAACTTTTAGGAAACATTTCTATCTTTCTTGAACTCTTTCGTGCTAATCTATTGATTCTTGAAATCTGAACTTACGTTGTTCCATTCACTCACAGATGGTGAGGACACTCCATACCGATCAAAGTGACCAGACGCCAGCAAGACCAGCGAGAGGTCAAGGCCACGGTCGAGGCCGTGGTAGAGGTAGGGGCCAACCCGCGCAACAGTTGGGACAGTACCACATGACCCCCCTATAGATCAGGATCATGTTCCCGCCAATGGTGTTCCAGCGGGACAGGCTCAGGCACGGCAGTGCCTATGGTTATTGCGGGTTTTCAGGAGACCCTGTCTTAGATATTGATAGTGTTCACCAGTTTAGCTCAGGCAGTCGCCATGTCTTTTACTGCCACCACAACTCAGGCCGGGGGAGGCAATCAGACTCTAGCTGCCCGGGCACCTGAGCAGGCTGCACTGGGTATTCAGGCACCGGGAGCAGCCCCAGCTCAGCCAGTTGCTCCGGTCCAGGATTATGTGGTCCCTGCTATGCCTGAGGACGAGCAGCGCAGGTTGGAGAGGTTCAGCAGACTTCAGCCTCTGACTTTCAGCGGTACAGAGGGTGAGGCTGCCCAGGGGTTTCTAGATAAGTGCTAGAGGATACTACGTACTGCGGGTATTTTGGAGACTAGTGGGGTCTCATTTCTTACATTTCAGTTTGCGGGTGCTGCCTTTACTTGGTGGGAGTCATTCGAGAGGCGTAGGCCGGTTGGTTCAGCACCTCTCACCTGGCATCAGTTCTCCACGATCTTTTTGGAGAAGTATGTTACTCAGTCCCATAGAGAGGAGTAGCGTAGGCAGTTTGAGCAGCTGCGCCACGGAGAGTTATCAGTTACTCAGTACGAGATGAGGTTTTTCGAGTTGGCTAGGTATGCTTCTGAGGTTGTCCCTACTGATAGGGAGAGGGTGAGGAGGTTTGTATATGGTCTTTCTTATCAGCTCCGGCTATTTATGACCCGGAGAGAGTATCGGGAGCTTCATTCAAGCAGGTTGTTGAAATAGATCGAGATATTGAGTCTATTCACTGTCAGGAGCGGGAGGAGAGGGAGGACAAGAGGCCTCGTGGTTCGGGCAGTTCTAGTGGTGCTCCCTTCAGGGGACAGTTTCAGCAGGGTAAGGGTCGTTCATTCAGGCCTCCTCAGTCAGGCCGCCCAACATATAGTGGTGCATCTTCAAGGCATGGTCCCCGTGGTTCTCAGTCAGGCCGTACTTAATTTGGTGCCCTCCTAGCTCAGAGTGCTGCTCGAGCACCTCCAGTTCAAAGTTCTTCTATGCATGAGTCTTCCAATGATCGTTCGGGTGCTAGGGGTTTCTATCAGTCCCCGCCTCCAACTCTAGGGAGTTGTTTTGAGTGCGGAGAGTTTGGGCACATATGGAGGCAGTGTCCCCACTGTCCCAGTGGTTCTTCTCAGCAGAGGGGCCAGCCCTCAACTTCAGCTCCAGTTACTTCACCACCCGCCCAGGCAGCCAGTGGTGGTTGTCAGTCAGCTAGAGGCCGCCCTAGAGAGGGAGGTCGAGCAGGGGGAGGTCAGGCTCGTATGTATGCATTTCTAGCCAGGCCAGATGCTATGGCCTCAGATACCGTGATCGCAGATATTGTCCCAGTTTGTTGTCGAGATGCCTTGGCTTTATTTGACCCTTGTTCTACATATATGTTCCTTCATATTTTGCCCATTTTCTGGATATGCCCCGTGAGTCTCTAGTCACCTATGTTCATGTGTCGACTCCGGTGGGCGACACTGTTGTTGTGGACCGTGTGTATCGGTCGTGCATGATATCTATTGGGGGTTTGGAGACCCGAGTGGACCTACTGTTACTCAGCATGGTCGATTTTGATGTGATATTGGGCATGGATTGGTTATCTCCGTGTCATGCTGTTCTTGATTGTCACGCTAAGAACGTGACCTTAGCTATGCCAGGGTGCCCGAGGGTTGAGTGGAGAGGTTCTTTTGAGTACATGCCTAGCAAGATGATTTCCTACCTGAAGGCTCATCGCATGGTTGAGAAATGGTGTTTATCTTATTTGGACTTTTTTAGGGATGTCAGTGGTGAGAATCCCGCTATTGATTCAGTTCCTGTGGTCCGTCACTTTCCAGATGTGTTTCCTGCAGACCTGCCAGGCATGCCACCTGACAGGGATATTGATTTTGGTATTGACTTGATGTCAAGAACCCAACCTATTTCTATTCCACCTTATCGTATGGCACCAACGGAACTAAAGGAATTGAAGGAGTAGCTTCAGGAACTCCTGGATAAGGGGTTCATTCGGCCTAGTGTGTCACCTTGGGGTGCACCGGTGTTGTTCGTGAAGAAAAAGGATGGGTCCATGCGTATATATATTGATTATCAGCAGCTGAACAGGGTTACAGTGAAGAACCGGTATCCCTTGCCCCGCTATTGATGATTTGTTTGACCAGCTTCAAGGAGCCAGAGTGTTTTCCAAGATTGACTTGAGATCTGGGTATCATCAGTTGAAGATTCGGGATTCTGACATTTCGAAGACAGCTTTCAGGACCAGATATGGTCATTATGAGTTCTTAGTTATGTCATTTGGGCTGACCAATGCCCCAGATGCGTTTATACAATTGATGAACACCGTGTTTCAGCCTTACCTTGATTCTTTCGTCATTGTGTTTATTGATGACATCCTGGTTTATTCTCGTAGCTAGGAAGAGCATGCTCAACATTTGAGAGTTGTGTTACAGAGGTTTAGGGAGGAGAAGCTTTATGCGAAATTCTCCAAGTGTGAAATTTGGCTTGGTTCGATAGCTTTCTTGGGGCACGTGGTGTCTAGTAAGGGTATTCAGGTTGATCCGAAGAAGATAGAGGCGGTGCAGAGTTGGCCCAGACCATCTTCAGCTACAGAGATTAGGAGTTTCCTTGGTTTGGCGGGATATTAGCGTCGCTTTGTAGAGGGATTCTCTTCTATTGCTTCGCCTTTGACCAGATCGACCCAGAAGGGTGCTCCATTCCGATGGTTTGATGAGCGTGAGGAGAGCTTTCAGAAGCTCAAGTCAGCATTGACCACAGCTCCGGTACTAGTTTTGCCTACTGGTTCGGGTTCTTACACATTATGTTGTGATGCTTCTAGAGTTGGTTTGGGAGCGGTATTGATGCAGGACGGTAGGATGATTGCCTATGCGTCTAGACATTTGAAGGTTCACGAGAAGAATTATCCAGTGCACGATCTTGATTTAGCTGCCATTGTTCATGCCTTGAAGATTTGGAGGCATTATTTATATGGACTGCAGTGTGAGATTTTCACTGATCATCGCACTTTGCAGTATCTGCCGAGGCAGAAGGACTTGAATTTGCGTCAGAGGAGATGGTTAGAGCTTCTCAAGGATTATGACCTCACTATCTTATATCATCCGGGGAAGGCCAATGTAGTGGCTGATGCCCTGAGTCACAAAGCAGAAAGTTTAGGGAGTCTAGGATACTTTCCAGTAGCAGAGCGGCCATTACCCCTTGATGTTCAGGCCTTAGAGGGTCAGTTGGTGAGATTGGATCTATTAGAGCGCCCACGGGTGTTGGCTTGTGTAGCCTCCAGGTCTTCTCTTTACGATCAGATTAGAGCACGTCAGTATGGTGATCCACATTTTCTTATTCTTCAGTACAGGGTCCGACGCGGTGATGCCAAGCCGGATTTGCATGCCTAATGTATATGGGCTTCGAGATTTGATTCTAGCTGAGGCTCATAGTTCGCGGTATTCCATCCATCCGGGTGCCGCGAAGCTATATCAAGATTTGGGGCATCATTATTGGTGGAGGAAGATAAAGAAAGTTATTGTGGAGTTTGTGGCTCGGTGTCTCAACTGTCAGCAGGTCAAGTATGAGCACCAGAATCCAGGTGGATTGCTTCAGAGATTTGATATTCCGGAGTGGAAGTGGGAGCGGATCACCATGGACTTTGTAGTTGGACTCCCACAGAATTCGAGGAGGTTTGATGCTATATGGGTTATTATGGATCAATTGACCAAGTCCGCGCACTTCATTCCTGTTGGTACTCCTTATTCTACAGAGAGGTTAGCTGAGATTTATATTAGGGAGATTGTCCGATTGCATGGGGTTCTAGTCTCTATCATTTCCGACAGAGGTACTTAGTTCACATCTCAGTTTTGGAGAGCCGTACAGAGAGAGTTGGGTACTCGGGTTGAGTTGAGCACAACGTTTCATCCTCAGACCGACGGGCAGTTGGAGCGTACCATTCAAATTCTGGAGGATATGTTGCGTGCTTGTGTGATTGACTTTGGTGGTTCATGGGACCAGTTTCCGCCACTAGCGGAGTTTGTATATAATAATAGCTATCAGTCGAGTATCCAGATGGCTCCGTATGAGGCTTTATCTGGTAGGATGTGCAGATCTCCGGTTGGTTGGTTTGAGCCGCGCAGTCTAGGCAGAAGAGTTATGCCGACCAAAAGGTCCGAGATGTGTCTTTCATGGTTGGGGATAAGGTGTTGCTGAAGATGTCGCCCATGAAGGGTGTTATGAGATTCGGGAAGAGGGGGAAGCTGAGTCCCAGGTTCATTGGGCCATTTGAGGTGCTTCAGAGGGTTGGGGAGGTGGCTTATAGGCTTTCTATGCCCCCCAGTTTATCGAGTATTCATCTGGTGTTCTATGTTTCGATGCTCCGGAAGTATGTTGGTGACCCGTCTCATGTTTTGGACTTCAGCACGGTTCAGCTCGAGGTTGATATGTCATATGACGTAGAGCCAGTGGCTATTTTGGGTCATCAGGTCAGACGGTTGAGGCCTAAGGATATAGATTCAGTGGAGAGGACAGCCGGTGGAGGATGCACCTGGGAGACCGAGCAGGATATGCGGGACAAATATCCTCACTTATTCGAGACTCCAGGTATGTTTCTAGACCCGTTCGAGGACGAACGTTTGTTTAAGAAGGGGAGGATCTAACGACCCGGCCGATCATTTCATGAGATTAGCCCCGTTTCCCCCATTTATGCTTTATCATATGTCTCTTAGCCTATTTATGTTGTGTTGGGTCAGTTGGTTTGGTTTCGGAGTGGTCGTGGTGAGAATTGAGACACTTAGCCCCTTAAAGTAGCCTAATAGTTGAAAAGTCAAACTGAGAGTTGACTTATTGTAAACGACATCGGAATGCGGATTTTATGGCTCGGATATCTTCGTTAGGTGATTTGGGACTTAGGAGTGTGTTCAGAATGAAGTTTCGATGTCCGGTGTAGAATTAGGCTTGAATCGGCGCAAGTTAGTTTTTGGCGATGTCCAGTCGGCGGTGGAAAATAGGCTATCGGGGTCGGAATGGAATTCCGGAAGTTGGAATAGGTTTGTAATGTCATTTTTGATATGCGTGCAATTTTTCAGGTCAATCGGATGTGTTTTGGTTGGTTTCAGTATCATTGGAAAAATTTAGAAGTTTCAAAGTTCATAGGCTTGAGATGTAATTTTGGGGTTTTCGTGTTGTTTATGGTGTTTTGAAGGCTCGACTAAGTTTGAATGATGTTATGGGGTGTATTGGTATGTTTGTTGAGGTCTCGAGGGTCTCGGGTGTGTTTCAGGTGGCTAACGGACCTGCCCTTAGGCTTAAAAACTAGGCAGATTTTGATGGTGTGAGTTTCTGGTTTCCTTCTACGCGATCATGGGAGGATATTTGCGATCGCGTAGGACTAGCTGGGTATGGAATGATTATTATTATATGCGATCACGTGGTGTAGGTTTCTATCGCGTAGAGTTGAAAGGGCGGGTGGGGGCTGAGTCGTTGTTCTTCGCGATCGCGTATAATGGTTCACGATCGCGTGGGTTTATGTCCGGTTGAGTTGCGATCCCGTGTGAATGTCTGCAATCGCATAGTGTAATTTGATGGGGCAGCAGAAATGTTCTTCGCGATCGCGTGGGAGTTTCCGCTATCGCAGTGAAGAAAGAGGCCTGGGCAGAGCAATTTTTAAGTTCTAAATTCGGGGATTCTTGGCCATAACTCAATATTTTCATTAGAGAGCTCGGGGGAAGGAGATTTTGGACGATCTTTTCAGTGGGGTTATTGTGGTAAGTGTTCTTCAATAATTTTTGGTTCAATTTCATGAATTTGTCTTGATTTCCACCATGCAATTTGAGGAATTGAAGTAGGACAATTGGGGAAAATGGGAAGAAAGTTTTGAAAATTCTTTTGGTGTTTTGAGTGGGCAATTGAGGTCGGATTTTGGTAAATTTGGTATGGGTAGACTCGTAAGGGAATGATGATTCTAGTTTTGTGATTTTTATCGAATTCTGAGACGTGGGCCCGGGGCTCGGGTTTGGCCGAATTTCGAGAATTTGTGCTAAAATTTGTATCTTTCGATTGGGTTTTGTTCCATTAGTGTATATTGATGATGTTAATCCGGTTTTGGTTAGATTCGGAGCATTTGGGAGCCAATTCAAGGGACAAGTGCATCACAGAGTAGTTTTTTGGGCTGTTCTGAGGTAAGTAACGATTGTAACTCTAAACCTGAGGGTATGACACCCTATTATTTGATATTGTGCTGATAAATAAGGTGACGCACACGCTAGGTGACGATCGTGGGGGCACGCACAAATAGGGATTGTGACTTGGTCCGTCCCGTAGCGACTATTAAGCCGCGTATTCGATTTGAAACCTTATGATATCCTGTACTTTAGAATTTTATACTTTTATCTGGGCCGTAAGCCATGATTGGGGCCTTGTGCCGACATGTTTAGGCCCTTAGGGGTATTTTCCATTATTGGGGCCTTGTGCCGACCTGTTTAGACCCTCAGGGGGTACTTTTACACTATTCTACCACTATCCTGTTAGTGAATTGTGAACTCAGTCATTATTTCCTAATTGTTGTTATTTTCACCGTTATCACACTGATTTAAAAACTCTGAAAAGTATTTGGGGATGAGTCCCGTGAGTTGAGATAAATTGCCCAAGTGGCTTGTGAGGGTGACTAAGTCAGGCCGAGAGCCGAGTATGTGAGGATAGCTATGGATCGGGCTGCTCGCCGCAGCAGTATATATGTGTTAGGCCAAGCACCGAGTATGTGAGGATAGTTATGGGACGGCTGCACGCTGCAGCAATATATATTTTATATATTATATGTGGGTCGGGCTGCACGCCACAACAATATAGATTATATACATATTGGATCGGGCCGCACTCCGCAGCAGATATAGCGTTTGGGCTGAAGGAGCCCCTCCAGGAGTCCGTACACCCCCAGTGAACGCATTCGATTATTATATGGACCGGGCTGCACACCGTAGCTACATATGTTATATATATGGATCGGGCTGCACGTCACAACAGTATAAATATATATGTATGTATAAATGTAGTGGAGCGGGCTGCCCGCCGCAGCAGTTGTGTGTTCATGGTACTTACTGAGTATGAGTGTTAAGTGAGAGCATGAGATACTGATAGTGGAGTCACCAGTGACTGAGAGGCTTGCCCGAGAGGCTTTATTGTGAGTGATATTGTGCTCGAGGGGCTTATATTTAATGAAAATGTTGTTTTTCACTCTTCATTACATTGAGCCTATGATAATAAAGAAGTTTGGCAATTCTGTGCCAAGTGACTGTATATTCTGCAGGCAGGGCATGGAAACTTTCAGTCACTTATTCTTTGAATGTGCTAAAACAAAGAGTTTATGGGCTAAACTGTGCCTATGGCTGGGGTATAATCGAAACATAGGTGATTGGGAAGATGAAGTGAAATGGATCAGCAAAATGGCAAAGAGCAGGACAGGCATGAATGTTATTACATGCTGTGTCTTTGCAATGGTAGTAGCACTGATCTGGAGAGAAAGGAATCGAGGAAGATTTGAGGATAAAAAATATGATGAGCAACAAATATGCAAAGAAATAGTACTGCATCTACATGTTCGGGGGCGGCATTACAAGAAATGGAAGAAGATTTGAGCAAGCTAGACTAGATTCAATGAAGTATATAGATAGGACTAGGAAGTCAGTGTATTGATTGTATAGCTTAGATACTTTCTTATTCCTTGTCATAGTATGAATGATGTATAGAGGTCGTAGTGAGTCAAAGCTACTACTAGGAATCAATTGTATATTTTTGAGTATCAATAGAATATAAATTTAACTCAAAAAAAATCCTCTGATAATAAAATGTTGGATAAAAGTTTTCCTACGAGATTTTTAAATGGAAACCGGAGTTTTTATGAAATATTCGGAATTGTAGATTTCTGACTTGATTTATTCATTTCCACTGTTATTCGTTATATGAATTTACATGATTTAAATGCTCGTCACTACACTCAAGTTTTTAGTTACATTGATTACTTACTGAGTTGGCATACTCACGTTACTCCCTCCACCTCTTTGTGCAGATCCAGGTACTGGACCATCTCGCTAGTTGATTTCCGGATGAGCTTGGAGTTGTCCGAGGATTGAGGTAGCTACTCAGCGTTCCCAACTCACCTCCTTTCCTTCCCTCAGATTATAGTTTCTTTTGGTCTTTTGTACCTCAAACTTTGGTTGTAGCAAGACATTGTTGTACATTGTATTTTCAGTCTTAGATGCTCATGACAGTTGACTCCAGGTTTTTGCGAAATGTGTAATTTGTTCATCTCTTTCTGATATTTTTTTTTAAAATCTGCTAAATTTTGGGGAAATTATGGGATATGTAATAATCTGAAATGGTTGGCTAGCCTAGTTCCATGATAGGCGCCATCACGACCGGCTTAGGGTTTGGGGTCGTGGCAGAAGGGGACCCCTAGGCAAACTTAAATAATTCCATTTCCAGGGTTTGACTTATTTTAACATATTTTGAGATTGGGAGCTCGGTTTTGGGGGATTTTTGAAAGGATTTTCATCATTTGGATTGGGGTAAGTATTTTTGACTTGGTTTTATTTATTATTCATGATTCTAACCTTGATTTTAGCATTTGCTTAGGGAATCGAAGTGAAGAAATTGGATATTTTGGTAAAAACTTTTCTAAAATGAAAGATAAGGATTTGAACCCCGATTTGGAGTCAAAATTGGAATAAACTTATATGGTTGGACTCGTATTCAAATGGATGCTTGGAATTTGTGACTTTTGTCGGGTTCCGAGAGGCAAGCCTGGGTTGACTTTTTGATTTTTTGTAAATAATGAAGCTTTATTTTTTGGGAGTTGTTTCATATGGCTTTTATTGATACTACTAAGTTATTTTGGCTAGATTCAAGTCGTGCAGAGGTTTATTCATGGGGGAAGGGATTTCTAGAGTACTGATTTGGTTTTCTTGAGCTAAGTATCTTACCTAAACTTGGTTGAGGCACTAGTTGCTTGAGTTATTTGTGACGACTACGTATGGTGGCGCACATGTGAGCGGTTGAGCCTATGTGCGTATATGGGGGTATTTTCATGCTGAGGGTAGTGCTTAGGCTATGATGATATGCCTGAATTAATTTCTAAGCTTCATGTTGTTATGTTTCTTATGTTTGAACCCTTTTGTGAGCTATTTGAACCATGTTTGAGGTTATATATAGGTTAATCTCTTGATTGAACATGATAATTGCTACTTTCGTGATGTAATTTCTTTATTTGAGATATGGTAGCATACTTTGAACATGCATACACTTTAGAATGTCGATTATACCAGTCCATGATGTAAAATTTGATGTCCATTGTTTATGTACACGAAATCTTGTATAATGCTTTTTGTGTGCTATAGATTGGACTGGTAGCACGTGAGTTGTCCGTGCGGTTGAGATATGATAAAATGTGAGTTGTCCGTACAGTTGAGTTATGATAACATGTGAGTTGTCCGTGCGGATCCGAGATATGATAGAACATGAGTTGTCCGTGCAGATCCGAGATATGATAGAACATGAGTTGTCCGTGCGGTTGTTATTATTGGAATGTGAGTTGTTTGTGCGGTTGATATTATTGGCACGTAAGTTGATTGTGCAGAACGTGAGTTGTTCATTCAGCGAGTGGATAAGGATCCATCCTGCTATGGTTCTCATGTTTCTCTCTTGATGGTGTGAACGCAGTATGAGAAAATTGATCAGTGCTTGGTTTTGTTATTGCATTTCATCTCTACTTGCAATCTTCCTTGTTTATATAATTGTTTTATGAGCATATCTTCTATATATGCTGGATTGTTAACTGATACAAAGCTCAACATAATATCTCTTGTACATCGAGGTGACTTTATTCGTGTTTTCATGATTTGATGATATTATTGTGGTTTATTTGTGGAGATTCATGAACTGAACAGGTTATTAGCGAGTATCATTGATAATCATTGCCTCTATTACCTCGACAAGGTTAGTTATGATACTTTCTGAGCATATGGAGTCGATTATACTCAAACTACACTCTGCACTTAATTGTGCAGATTCAAGTGGTTGACCGAGCCATGAGCTGCTGTGATTCTTGCTGTGAATTTGCGAGAGACGAAGTAAAACTTCATTTCAACCGCATTCTTTGCTGTCTCTTTCCATTTCAGTTGTTGTTGTATTACTTTTAGACAATATTTTCGTTTTATATTTCCAGACTTGTACTTCTATTTTAGAGCTCATGACTCTATATTACCAGTTTTGGGGGATTTTTAAGTATTGACACAGTTATTTATGTTATTGTATTTAAACTTGCACTGATTCCCTTATTTCCATTATCTTGTTTTGCTTTTATTATTTATGGCTTGCCTAGTAAGTGAGTAAGTCACCATCACAACTAATTGGTGGTTTTGGGTTATGACAAGTTGGTATCCGAGACCTATGTTCATAGGTTCTATGAGTCATGAGAAAGTTTAGTAGAGTCTTGAGGATTGATACCGAGATGTCTGTACTTATCGAGAGGCTACTGAACTGTTAGGAAAACTTCACTTTCTGGCATTCTTGTCGTGCGAATTTGTTAATTCCGAAGTTTGAACCTTTACTGTTATATTCTCTCCCAGATGGTGAGCATACTTTTAGCCAGATTAGACGAGCAAGAACCGGGGCCTCCAGTCAGGGCTGCGAGTGGCGGGGGCTGAGGTAGTGGCCGTGGATCTCGTGCTACAGTCAGAGTTGCACCTATGGAGCCATCAGTTGCTCTAGTAGAGGAGAAGGTTCCGGATATAGTGGAGTTGGTGGGACCAGATCAGACAACGGTGGTACCTATTTCTATACCTGGTATTTAGGAAACTCTGACCTAGATCTTAAGTGTATATAGTAGCTTGTCTTAGGGGGTATGATACGAGTTGCACCAACTACATCTCAGGATGGGGGAGGAGCCCAAACTCTCGCCAGCCGTACACCAGAGCAACTAGCTTAGTGTTATCAGACACCAGGGATTTTGCCAGTTCAATCAGTTATCGCTGCTCGGGCTAAGGTTGGACCATCTTTGAGTGATGAGGATTAGAATAGGTTAGATCATTTTAGAGGCTTTATCCTTTCCAGTTCAGTAGAAGAGAGTCAGAGGATGCTCATCGTTTTCTTGATCAGTGTAATCAGGTTCTCCGCATAACGAGTCTTGTGGACTTAAAATGATTTGACTTTACTATTTTTCAACTGACAGGGCCAACCTATAGGTGGTGGCAGACCTACGAGTCAAGCAGACTAGCTAGTGCAACACCACTAATATGGCACCAGTTCTCAATTCTCTTCTTAGAGAAGTTTGTTCCAGAGACTCGTAGAGAAGAGTTGTGTAGGGAGTTTGAGCATCTATGCCAGGAGGGTATGACTGTGACGCAGTACTAGATAAGATTCCTGCAATTGGCACGGCATGCAGTAATTTTGGTCTGTACTGAGAGGGAGGTGATCAAGAAGTTCATTGATGGCCTCAACTATGGCCTATATGGTTTGGTTTGAGAGATCGAGATAAATGCTAGATTTGACCAGGTGGTTTATATTTTTAGGCATTTGGAGCATGTTTGCAGGCTTGAGCGAGAGGAGCGGGAGGCCAAGAAGCCCTATGGTTTGGGTGGTTTTCGTGGTGCCTCGTCTGGAGGCCAGTCACATCACAACATAGGTCGTCCTTTTAGGATTGTTCTAGTAGCTCGTCAGATTCCTCGTGGTTCATCAGTTAGCCATAGTTCATATAGTGCTCATCCATTTAGTTATCATTCAGTATGCTACCCGCACAGAGTTCTTACCGTGCTCTATCTGCACAGGGTTCCACAGGTAGTTATTCAGGTTATCAAGGTCAACAACCTCATTTGAGGAGGGGTTGTTTCAAGTGTGGAGACTTGAGCCATCTCAAGAAATATTGCCCCAGACTTTTGAGTAGAGCCCCATAGCAGAGCATGCAGTCAATGGTTTCAGCACCAATAGCTACACCACCTGCACAACCAACTAGGGGTGAGGCTCAGTTGGTTCAAGGTTGCCCTAGAGGGGGAGGTCAATCATGTGGCAGTCATGCCTGTTGTTATGCATTCCAACTAGACTAGAGGCAGTTGCTTTCGACGTTGTGATCACAGGTATTGTTTTAATGTGCCCAAGGATGCTTTAGTATTATTTGATTCTGGTTCCACTTATTCTTATGTGTCATCATATTTTGCTCGTTATTTGGATATCCACATGATTCTCTTGATATTTATGTTTATGTATCTACACCATGGGTGATTCTATTATGGTGAATCGTGTATATCGGTTTTGTGTGGTTACCATTGGGGGTTATGAGACTAGAGTTGATCTTTTCTTTCTTAGTTTGGTTGAATTTGAGGTGATTTTGGGTATGGACTGGTTATCTTTGTACCACATTATTCTTTATGGTAACACTAAGATCGTGATGTTGGCGATGTCACGGTTTCCTAGGTTGGAGTAGAGAGGTTTGCTTGGCCATAATCCTAGTAGAGTGATTTCATTTTTGAAGGCTCAATGGATGGTTGGGAAAGTCTATTTGGCGTATTTGGCCTTCGTGAGAGATGCCAATGCTGATACTTCTACTATTGGGTTAGTTTTAGTAGTGATGGAGTTCTCAGATGTGTTTCCTGCAAACCTGCCGGGCATGCCACCCGATAGGGATATTTATTTTGGTATTTTTTTGGTGTTGAGCACCCAACCCATCTCTATTCCACCATATTGCATGGCACCAATGTAGTTGAAGGAATTTTAGGAACAATTACATGAGCTACTTGAAAAGGGTTTCATCAAGCCTAGTGTGTCACCTTGGGGTGCACCGGTACAATTTGTGAAGAAGAAAGATGGTTGTATAAGGATATACATTAACTACATGTAGTTGAACAAGGTTACTACCAATAACAAGTATCTACTACCGCGTATTGATGATATTTGATCATCTTCAAGGTGCTAGGGTATTCTTGAAGATTGACTTAAGATCGGGGGTACCATCAGCTGAAAATCAAGGCTTCAGATATTCCTAAGACGAACACCTTTCATGCACTTGATGAACAACGTGTTTCAGCCTTATCTGAATTCCTTCACCAGTGTCTTCATTGATATATATTGGTGTATTCATGTAGTTAGGAGGAGCATGAGAAACACTTGAGGATCGTGCTCCAAACTTTGAGGGAGAAGAAATTATACGCTAAATTCTCCAAGTGTGAGTTATGGTTACACTCAGTGCCATTCTTGGGTCTCGTGGTGTCCAGTGATGAGATTAAGGTGGATCTGAAGAAGATTGAGGCAGTTTAGAGTTGGCCCAAAGCTTCTACCACTACTAATATATGGTGTTTCCTTGGGTTGGCTGGGTATTATCGCTATTTTGTGGAGAGGTTTTCTTTTATAGCAACCCTATTGACTAGATTAATGCATAAGGGTGCCTCATTTTAGGTGGTTTGATGAGTGTGAGGAGAGCTTTTCGAAGCTCAAGACTATCTTGACTACAACTCCAGTTCTGGTTTTGCCTTCGGGATCATGTTCATAAATAATTTCTTGTGATGCTTCATGAGTCAGCATTGGGTGTGTGTTGGTGCAGGATGGTAGGGTGATTTCTTATACTTCACATCAGTTGAAGCCCCATGAGAAGAACTATCCAGTGCAAAATTTGGATTTAGCAGCCATTGTTCACGCGCTTAAGATTTGGAGGCATTATCTTTATGGTGTGTCTTGCGAGGTGTTCACGGATTACAGAAGTCTCCGGCATGAATTCAGACAGAAGTATTCGAACTTGAGGCAACAAAGGTGATTAAAGCTATTGAAAGACTATGATATCACCATTCTTTATCATCCCGGGAAAGCCAATGTGGTGGCCGATGCTTTGGGTAGGAAGGCTGAGAGTATGGGGAGTCTTGCTTTTATTCCAGTTGGGGATATACCATTAGTTTTGGAAGTTCATGCCTTGGACAATATATTTGTGAGATTGTACATTTCGAAGCCCAACAGAGTTCTTGCTTGTGTTGTATCACATTCTTCCTTGTTTGAGCGCATCAAGGCGTGTTAGTATGATGATCCCTGCTTACTTTTCCTTAGGGATACAGTGCAACACGGTGATGCCAAGGAGGTGACTACTGGTGATGATGGGGTATTAAGGCTTTAAGGCCTAATTTGTGTGCCTAATGTAAATGGGTTGCGATAGTTAATTCTCGAGGAGGCCCATAGTTCGCGGTATTCCATTCCCCCGGGCGCCACAAAGATGTACCGTAATTTAAGTCAACATTATTGGTGGTGTAGGATGAAGTAGGATATTGTTGAGTATGTTGCACGATGTTTTAACTGTTAGCAGGTCAAGTACGAGAATTAGAGACCCGGTGGTTTGCTTTAGAGGCTAGATATACCAAAGTAGAAGTGGTGGAGTATCACTATGGATTTCGTAGTTGGACATCCTAGGGACTTGAGGATATTTGATGTGGTGCGGATCATTGTGGACAGACTGACCAAGTTTGCACACTTCATTCCAGTCATGACTACAGAGGAGCATGCTCGAATTTATCTTTGATGGATTTTTCGCCTTCATGGTATTCCCGTGTCTATTATCTTGTATTGAGGCACTCAGTTCACATCGCATTTTTAGAGCAATACAATGTGAGTTGTGCACACAGGTCGAGCTAAGTACGATATTTCATTCTCAAACGAACAAGTAGTCTGAGCATACTATTCTGATTTTGTAGGACATGTTGTGAGCATGTGTCATTGATTTCAGGGGCTAGTAGAATCAATTTATACTGTTAGCGGAGCTTGCCTACAACAACAACTATCAGTCGAGTATCTAGATGGCTCCGTATGAGGCCTTATATGTGAGGCAATGTCATTTTCTGGTTTGTTGGTTTGAGCTTGGAGAGGCAAGGTTATTAGGCATTGATTTGGTTCGTGATGCTTTGGTGAAGGTGAAATTGATTCAGGAGCAACTTTATATAGCGCAGTCTAAGAAGAACAGTTATGCGGACAAGAAAGCTCGTGATGTGGCATATATGGTGGATGAGAAGGTTCTACTTAGAGTTTCCCCCATGAAGGGTTTGATGAGGTTCGGGAAGAAGGGCAAGTTGAGCCCTCGGTATATTGGTCCATTTGAGGTATTGGAGAGGGTTGTTAAGGTGGATTACAAGCTTGCTTTGACACCTAGATTATCGAGAGTTTATCCAGTGTTTCATGTTTCCATGCTCTGGAAGTACTATGAGGATCCGTCACATGTGTTAGATTTCAGCTCGATGCAGTTAGACAAGGATTTGACTTATGATGAGTAGCCGAAGAATATTGCATCAGTGAAGGTTCAATGGAGAGGCCAACAGTCGAGGAGGCGACTTGGGAGACTGAACTTGATATATGAAGCATATGTCATCACCTTTTCTTCTCTTCATGTATTATTCTAGACTCGTTCGAGGACGAACATTTGTTTAAGAGAGGGAGAATGTAATGACCCGACCAATTGTTTTGTGTATTTGAGCCTCGTTCCCCTATATTGACCAAGTGTGACTTTGAGTATTTGACCTCGGATCGGAGTTTTAATTTTCCATTAGGTCCTATGATGATTTAAACTTAAGAGTATGTGCGTATTTGATTTCTGAGGTTCCTAGGTTGTTTTTGCTTGAATTGGATAAAGTTGGGAACTTCAAGGTTTGGAAGGTTCATAGGTTTGACCGGGAGTTGACTTTGGGGTTATCAATGTCTATTTGGGATTCTGAGCTTTGGAATAGGGTCGTATGGTGATTAGTGACTTGTGTATATTTGGGGTAATTCTGAGTTGTTTAGGCATGTTCGACGCAAGTTCGAAATTCGAAAATCGGGATTAGTTCATTAAGCTTGAATTGGTGTGAGATTCGTGGTTTTTATGTTATTTGTGTGATTTGAGGCCTCGAATAGTTCGTGTTATGTTTTGGGATTGGTTGGTGTGATTGGACGGGGTTCTGGGGGGCCTCGAGTGTGTTTCGGATGAGTTTCAGATAATTTCACTCATGTTTGGAGTTACTAATTTGGGTGGCTGGTGATTTGTCCTTCCCGTTCGCGATGTGTCTGTCGCGTTCATGAAGTCCGGAGGGCTATGGTCATCACGTTTGCATCCTAGGAGACGCGTTTATATAGAGGTAAGGCTAGATGGGGTTGCCCGTATTTTGTCCTTCGCGTTCGCAAGTGGGGGGATCGTGTTCCCCTAGTTTTGTGGGGTTGTGAATTGTTCGCGAGTGCGAGGCCGCGTTCACGAATGAGGTATTGCGCTAGTGTTTGATTTGTCTTCGCGATTGCGAAGTAGGTCCGGCGATGCAAATGGGACCCTGGGCAGACTTAAATAATTCCTTTTTGAGGGTTTGACTTATTTTAACATATTTTGTGATTGGGAGCTCGGTTTTGGGAAATATTTGAAGGGAATTTCACGATTTGGATTGGGGTAAGTGTTTTTATTCAGATTTCTTTATTATTTATGATTACAACCTTTATTTTAGCATTTGATCGGTTAATCTAAGTGAAGAAATTGGAGATTTTGGTAAAAACTTTTCTAAAATAAAAAATGATGATTTGAACCCCAATTCGGAATCGAAATTGGATGAAACTTATATGGTTGGAGTCGTATTCGAATGGTCGTTTGAAATTTTTGACTTTTGTCGGATTCCAAGAGGCAGGCCTGGTTGACTTTTTGGTTGACTTATTGATTTTAGGTAAAGAACGAAACTTTATTGTTTGGGATTGTTTCCTATGTCTTTTATTGATGTTATTAAGTTATTTTGGCTAGATTCAAGCCATCCAGAGGTTGATTCAAGCGGGAAGAGATTTCTAGAGTACTGATATGGCTTGCTTGAGGTAAGTATCTTACCTAAACTTGGTTAAGGCACTAGTTGTGTAAGTATCTTGACCTTTTCGTTGATTTTGTGCAATTTGATAAATATTGGTATTTTTATTATTTGGACTAGATTCCTATAACTTTGTTTGACGTAATTAAGTTGGTTTTTGCTATATTTGATCGTTATGAGACCGGTTCGAGGTGCAAGGGCTTTTTGGAGTATTGATTCTCGTGCTTTGAGGTAAGTATGTTTCCTAGGATAACGATACTTGCTAGTGTTGGGGGGTGATGCATGTACATGGTGACGAGTGTATATGCATGCACCATGGTTATTCATGCTCCGGGTAGACTCTAGGCTATTATGTACTGTGTTTTTCTAACATAACTTCGTGTTGCGTGTTCTCACTTCTTGCATGACTATTTGAACTATTATTTATGCTAGAAATCATGTCTAGTCTTGCTTATCTGCTGGAGACTGAAAGGGTTAGTTTTTCTATGTTGAGCTGTTTGCCTTGATTATAGTCATATTTTTGGGTCATGCTATTATATCTGTGTATCATATCACCATCTCTATATTCTTCTTACATGTTATCTCATACGTTGTTGGGGTCCTTACTTGAGTGCCACGATTTTGAGTGGATTTGTAGCATTTTGATATAATTTTTGCGGTATATTAATTTTTGCGGTATATTAATTTTTGATACTATGAGATGTTGGCATATTAAAATTTGAGCGTATTAATGACTAAACCGGGGCCATAGAGTCGTTGTAATGTTTGATAGTAAGGTGATGCATCCGCCAGGTCCCCAACTAAGCTTACTGGAATTGATATTGAGGTGATGTGTGCACTAGGCCATTTGGGATGAGTTATGATGATCATTGACTTTTGATTCGATCAGCGCTTGGGCTAGGATCCGCCTCTTTGGAGTCAGGTAATTACCGATGTTACTTTGGGCTTTGTGAGTGCATGTACTTAGTATGTGCTTAATAAGGGGCTTTATGTCAGGCACCGTACAATGCTGAGATTGGGCTTACTTGATGATTTAACTGTGAATTCATTGATTTTTGCATTGATACTTGTCATGCAGGCATATAGACGTATCTTTCTCATGTTAATTAATACTTTATATCTTGAAAATTGATGCCTTAACTGATTTGTTTGGAAAGAATGCCTATTTTCCTATTAATATGATCAAGTAGAACTTGCTATTCTTGAGATGCTTTTCCTTTTGCTATTATAATTATACCGTTACTGTTATTGTTGGCTATTGAAAGTAAGTATCAAAGTTTTCCAATCTCGTCACTATCTTCAATCTGAGGTTAGCTTTAGTACTTATAGAGTACATAGGTTGGTTGTACTCATACTACACTCTGCACTTTTTGGGCAGATCCAGGTGCTGCTGATAGAGTTGATTGTTAGAGCGCCATACCAGTACATGTTGGAGATTTCAAGGTAGTCCTGATGTTCCGTTCGCAGACCTTGGAGTTCATTTTCTTACTTTTGTTATTACAATTTATGTAATTTAGACATTATATAGTTAGTCGGACAATTGTACTTATCTATTTTATAGAGCTCATTTACTTATTGACACTAGGTCCTGGGGTGGTATTTCAGTTGAATTGCTATTTGGATTCATTTATTTATCTTATTTCCCTTTTGAGACTATTTAATACTACTATTTAAGATTGATTATGCTCATTGATTGTTGGATTGTCTAGCAAGTAGTGTTAGGCGTTGTCGTGGTTCTGGTGGGATTTTGGATCATGACAGTTTTCCCTTTATGGGATGAGTTCATAGCATTATGCTTTTTGTTGTTATATCTGTTAAACTTGTTGGATAGCCCTCCTGATTCTCTTTCTATTATGGGTCATTGTCGAGTTGTTGCTCGTTGGTGTATGGATTACGTTGTAGGAGGCTTAGGTGGTTTTTGATGTGGCGTGTCAGTCGAGTAGCTTGTACTGGGTGAGACGACGTTATTAGATTTGGGATTAATGTAATTAGATTTGAATAAAGCATGTGTGGAAGAGGAATGTCATTAGTCAGCTAAATATTTAATAATGATTTTTGTCGGTGAGAGAGCTCCATGAATTGTTGTTTTGATGGTGGTTATGAGTTTTTACATGTTTATTTCATCATTTGCAGTGTTGCGAGGGTTGGAGCAAGTTTTTATTTGATATGATGTATGTTATGGGTATCAGGTTTAGTAGCAGGCAATTATACATCAAAAGATTTTGCTCAAGGTATATGAGATACCGGGTATACCGTGTGGTCACATATTGGGAGTCCATTTATGACTAGATGCAGCTTGTGGGGGATTGATACAATGTATGTATATAGAATCAAATCTTAAAGAGAGTTTCATACATTGAAATTTGGTTCTAAGGCTTATGTAAGGCTGTAGATCAATCAAGAAGATTATGTTAATGGACGTATATGAACTGAGATGGTATGGGGTCACTCTCAGGGTTTGTGTATGATAAGTATGTACAACTACTTGACGTCTTTGGAAGGACTCTTAGCATGTTCGAGGATGATTATATCTTTAAGTAGGGGGAGAATGTAACAACCCGATCGGTCATTTTAATCTCTAGCATTTTGTTCGAGGCTTTGAGTAGCTTCATATGATGCATTATAAATTGGCTATATGGTTAGATTTTTCTTTCGAGAGGTTCAAGATTGATTCTCAGTTTGAAATCTTTAAGTTGGAAGAGTTGACCAATGTTTGACTTTTGAGTAAATGATCTCGGAATTCAGATTTGATGGTTGCAATAGGTTTGTATGATAATTTTGGACTTGGTCTTATGTTCAAATTTGAATTTGGAGGTTCCTAGAAGGTTTTAGATCAATTTGTTAAAAGTTGGCAATTTGAAGGATTATAGAGTTTATAGGTCCGATCAGAAGTTGACTTTGGTGTTATCGGGTCTCGATTGGTATTCAGGGAATTTGGATAGGTTCATTTGGTTGATTGGGACATGTGTGTAAATTTTGGTTGTTATTTGGAATGTCAATGTATTATATGGACGCGTTCGGCGAAGTTGGATGTTTGAAAGATCAGATAAAGATTCTGATCTTCGATTCTTGGTTTTATCGTTGTTTTTGATGGTTGAACCTTTGGGATTAAGTTTGGATAAGGTATTTAGATTTGTTGATTCAGTTGATTGGGGGGGGGGGGGGGGGGGGGGCTTGAGGACATTTCGTATTGATTCCGGATCATTTTGGTGATTATAGAGGTCATCTAGTTCTGGAGTTTCGCACTTGCGATGCATATTGTGTTGGTGCGAGGTTGTAGAAGCGAATCCTATGGCACATATGTGCAGGAATATAAGCGGAGTTTGACTTGGGCTTGGGAGTCTCCATGTGCGAACATAGTTGCACATAAGCGCATTCTCTCTTACGAGCATTTGGGCGCATCAACAATGCCATATAAGCGGACTGTTCATCACAGAAGCAAAGGTCAACCAATGACGTGAAGTTCACAGATGTGAGCATAGGCTCGCTGAAGCAGTATAACAGAAGTGATGGTTTTGACCGGATATGCGATGTCATCATTTATTATCGAGGATTTAGCTAATGTTTTACTATTTTGAATTTTGTAGCTCGAGAAGAGGCAACTTTTGGGGAGATTTTCATCACTACTTTGGTCGTAAGTGATTTCTACTTGGTTTTGATTATATATCTTGTTTTCCCATTGATTATTACACTTAAATCATAGATTTTTGAAGAGAAATTTGGGGGTTTTGTCTATAATTTAAGAGAGTATAAATTGGGGATTTGGGAGTCAATTTAGACTCGATTTTTGAATCTAATCATGTATTTGGAATAGTGGTGTTATAGTGAACTATATCTATGATCAATTTCGAATTCTGGACCCGGGGTCCGAGATTGATTTTATTGACTTTTTGATTTGGTTACAGATTGAACGATTTTATATGGAATCAATTCCTAAAGCTTGTATTGACTCATTTGAGTAATTTTTTACTAGATTCAAGTCATTTGGTGTTGGATTTGATCGAAAAGGTGGTTGTTGATTGATTTAAGCTTGCCAGGTGGAGGTTAGTCTCTTGTCTATTTTGTAAGAGGGAATTCTCCCCATAGGCGATCTATTACCTACTTGTTGCTTTATTTAGCAGCCACATATATGCGAGGTGACGAGCGTATAACGTAGCTAGGGTATGACTGTATTCGGTAAATGTTTGGCTTATGAATATGCTTTGTTTGGACTATATGAGCTTATTATTTATATTTAATTGATTCTATGGCTGCGTCATAAGTCGTATTTGTGGATTAGAAGCATGCTTAGGATTATGACTTGTTGAATTAGGCCTAACTAATTATTTTTCCATTTTGAGCCTCTTTGTCGAGCCGAGTGATATACTTGCCTTATTGACTCATGATTTAGTGGTTAAATGGATTATTTATTCGTGTTAAGTATTATGATAAGGCTTTTGAACGATGAAATTGCTTATTGAATTGTTGAGATGAATGGAATTACATGATTAGTCATAGCCATCTTTTAGTCGTATGTTCTTTTATCTACATGTCTATTATTATGATTAGGTACCTTTAATTAATTGCCTCATGCATGTGCTTAGATGTTGGAGAGTTGAATATTGTGAAAAGATGAGAGATGTGGCACCACATACATTATGAATGTATATTAATTATTGATGATGTTGTTTGTGGATCAGGTTGCACACCGCAATGATAATATATGTAGATCGAGTTACGCGCTGAAATGGTATTATATGTGAATTGGGTTGTTTGCTGCAACAGTAATATATGTGGACTGGATTTCATGCTTTAATAGCATTATATCTGGATCAGGTTGCACACCGCAATGATAATATATGTGGATCGGGTTGCATACCATAACAATATTATTACTATTAGTGGATCGGGTTGCACGCCATAACGACGCTTGGATTTGGTACCATCCCTCTGGAGTCAAGTGATCACCCATTTTACTTTGGACTCTGTGAGTGTAAGATACCCAGATTGGTATTGAGTTGGACACTCGATCAATGTCGAATCTATGGGATTGTGCGTGAGAATTGGTATTGGATTGTGAACATGCATTGATACCTAGACTTATGCGTTGGCTCTTAAATTTATATGAATCTTGATTGACTCATATCATGATTGTAAAAATTTGAGATATCTGATATTGTGTGTTATCTCTTGTTTGAAAAATAGGTTTACATACCAACTTTACTGTGCTTCTACTGGTAGACTTGATTGATAATATTATGCATTATTTCGAATGTTTTTTATGCCTCTTATGATTATTAAATTGTTAGTAGGTCTGACTATTGACCTCTCGCCACTATTTCTTTCAGGCTGGACTTTATATTTATTAAGTACCTGTAACGATCCAACCGGTCATTTTGAACTTTAGAATTCCTTTCGGTAGTTTGAGACCTTAATTAGCTACATATGATGTATTATGACTTGCATATATGGTTGATTTAATGTTCGCAGGGTTCAGGATTGAATTTATAGAATTATTCTCTATTTGGAAGCTTTATGTTTGAAGAGTTTACCAAGATTTGACTTTTGAGTATACGGCCTCGGAATTGGGATTTGATGGTTTCAATAGGCTCGTATAATAATTTTGGACTTGGGCGTATGTTTGTATTTGAATTTAGATGTTCTTAGAAGGTTTTGGCTCTATTTGTTGAAAGTTGGCAATTTGAAGAATGTAAAAGTTTACGAGTTTGACCGGAAGTTGAATTTGGTGTTAGCGGACTCGATTATGGCTTTGAGACCTTGTATAGGTCCGTTTCATTGACTAGAACTTGTGTGGAAAATTTGGTTGGGATCCAGGATGTTTATGTGTAATTCGGACGAGTTAGGCGAAGTTAAAATGATTAGAAGTTAAGAGAATGATTTTGATCTTCAATTCTTGAATTTGATGTTATTTGTGGTGTTCTGAGCTTTTGGTTAAGTTTGGATATGTATTTGGACGTGTTAGTATGATTAGATGTGGTCGTGTGGGGCTCGGAAGTGTTTGAGATTGATTTTGGATCGTTTGGGGTCATATTGGCAGTTTTGTTTTTTCGCACTTGTGGAGGTTTGGTCGCAGGTCCGATGTCGCTTTGCGGGGTTGGTGTCGCTTCTGCGATGTTGGGTATTCCAGGGATTTGTCGCTTCTGTGTAACTTGGAGAGTAGATGCGCATCCGTACATGTTGAGTTTGTGGACGCAGATACGAGAAGCCGGCTAGTGGGGATGTTCGCATGTGCGGAGATTGTGGCGTGGATGTGAGAGCGCACCTGCAAGATACAGACACACCTTCAAAGTCGCAGATGGGGTGTCTATTCAGTTGAGAAATTCTCGTAGATGCGAGGTTTTTACCCCAAAAGCGGTGTCACGAATGCGACTGTTTTGTCCGCAGATGCAGATTCACTGGCAGATGTTATATCTTCGAAAGGTTAGCTCATTTTATCATATTTTGAGATCAGCAGCTCGGATTTGAGCAATTTTTGAGGCAATTTTCACCCACGTGGTTTGGGTAAGTGTTCTTCACTCGGATTTAATTATTATTCATGATTCTATCTCCGATTTTGACATTTGATTTATGAATCTTAGGATGAAATTTGGGGGTTTTGCCTACACTTTAAGAAAAAGTATTTCGCGTTTTGACCATCGATATAGACCCAGATTTGGAAACTAATTACATACTTGGACTCGACAGGTTATAGGTCATCGGAGTTTGGTATTGGTATCAGATTTCGGGCAGAAGATCCCGCGTTGACCTTTTGGGAATTCTTCAAAGATCAAAGATTTATGGATTGGGATTGCTTCCTATGGTGTTGTTTCACTTTCTTGGATCATGTTTGGCTTAAATATCGGTGAATAGAGGGCTAGAGCATGGTTTTGATGCGATTTGTGGTTGAAGCTAGCCCGGAAAGAGGTAAATCTCTTAGCTAACCTTGTTAATAAGGAACCCCCTAGGATTTGACTAGATTACTATCTTTTTAATGTATCGGGGATGGTGTATACACATGGTGGCGAGCGCATATGCACTTACCCAGTTTATCATGATTGAGGTAGAATTTGGGTATTTTATGCCTTGTTTTGACTATGTGCTCGTTTGATTCATGATTTGTTTGGCCTACGTAACTACGTTGACTCTCTTATTCATGTTCGAAATCATGCCTAGGATTATGATTATTTACAAAGGCAGGAGAACTTATCCGTTATGTGTTGAATTGCTTAAATTATCATAGTCACATAGAGATTTGTAACGACCCGATCAGTTGTTTTGAGCATTTTCACTTCGCTTGGTAGTTTACGGGCATGAGTAGCTCGTATGATGTATTATGACTTATGTGAATCGTCGGTTTTGGTTTTCAGGTTATTCGGAATCGATTTGGAATAATGAATTTCATTGTGGAAGCTTTAAGTTGGAAGAGTTGACCAAGTTTGACTTCTTGTGAATTTGACACTAGAACGGACTTTTGATGGTTCCGATAGGTCTGGATGATGATTTTGGACTCGGGCGTATGCCCGAATTCTCATTTGGATGTTTCTAAAAGGTTTCGTCACAAATTGGAAAAAATTGGAAATTTGAAGGTTTGAAAATGTCACGACCCCAAATCTAAACTAGTCGTGATGGCGCCTATCGTGGGTCTAGGCCAGCCAAATTAAAAATCAAAACGTAAAGCATCTTTCATTTGTATCATTATTAAACTGATAATCCATAAAGGTTTCATTTAATCATTTTTAAATAGATACAACTACACCGAAGTTAAATACAACCCCCAAGATCCCGGAGTCACTGGTCATGAGCATCTATAAAAAATACACAACTCTAGAAAATACACTCTATAATAGTAAGCAGGAGAGAGAGAGCAGGGCTGCGGACGCGTGCAACTACCTCGTAAAATCTCCGAGAAGTCTCTGGAACAGATACAAAACTCATTCTGCCCTAGCACCTAGATCTGCACACAAGGCACAGGGAGTAATGTGAGTACGCCAACTCAGTAGTAATGTCACGACCCAATTCCGGAGTCGTGACGGCGCATGTCGAGTAACCAGGCAAGCCACCCATTCTATCTAAGCTAAATGCAATTATCAATAAAATATCCTTTTTACAAGTCTCAGGATAATAATAATAATAATAATAATAATAATAATAATAATAATAATAATAATAATAATAATAAATCTGAAGTTTCAAGCAATATCTGAAACCAAAGTTCAAGTTCTACAACCCCGGATCTAGTGTCACTCAGTGACGAGCTACTACAACATAAGAATGTCAAGATACGGGAATAGACAACATAGTTTGTAAAAATAAAGTGCATTAGGAAGATGCAGAGGGGAAAAGACGAGGCTGCAATCGCCAGCTGCTACATCGAAGGCTCCAAAAGAAACTCTAACAACAAATCCGCAACCGCTACCGGGTCCCGATGAACCTAGATCTGCACACAAGGTGCAGGGAAAAACGTGAGTACACCAACTCAGAAATAACGAAGCCAAACTATGGGCTGAGAGGTAGTGACGAACTAAACCTCAATAATTGTAATCATTAACATACAAAAATTTAGACATGTTCACAGTTTATCAGAAAATAACAACATAATCTGCTAGGTATATCTCAATATGGTTTACATGCCAACATATCAACCGTGTGAAAATGCACATGGTGCTCACAATTCTCCCACAGAAGTCCACTCAGTACCATATATGGCTCTCAGGCCCAGGGAAGATCCATCCGGAATATGCATAAACACCGGTGACCGTAGTCACTCAATGCTGAGGAAAAAGGCCAATCCAGCCCCACGAGAAGATCCATCTCCGGAATACAACACTCGGACAAGATCCATGTCCAGGGACGATCCATCCCTCACATATTTCAACTTCGGACAAGATCCATGTCCAGGGAAGATCCATCCCTCACATATATCAACTTCGGACAAGATGCATGTCCAGGGAAGATCCATCCCTCACATATATCAACTTCGGACAAGATCCATGCCCACGGAAGATCCATCCCTCAATATCAATGCGCTCACTGGGGGTGTAAAGACTCCGGAGGGGCTCCTATAAGCCCAAGCACTATATCAAACCAACGAAGGCATGATTACAGTATCGCTGCTGCAGCAGTCCGATCTCATAACAGTCTAAATAAGAGGCTCTCGGCCTCACTCAGTCATTACTTTTCCAGTCTTACTCATATGGCTCACAGATGTATAAATCAGCCCAAACAATGATAAATATGCATATAATTAACAATTTATGAGACGAAGTCATGAAATGATATGCTATAACAAGATTGAGTATATGAAATCAAATAATCACAAGAGGAGACAGTAATAGACGACCACTCGGGTCTCAGTATTTTTGGTGTGAAGCCTTTGAATGTATACTTAACATGATTTCTAATATGACCAAAGTAAATACAACCTTCACAGTACCACTATCAGCCTGAAATAACCATTAGGCAGTGCCATGGGATGAGCCAAGCCACAAACATTCGGTGTACGCCCGCATGCCCGTGACTTGGCATGTGCGTCACCTTAATTATCATCAATTATCAGATAACTTGGGGTTTCGAACCCTCAGTTCCAAGTTTGGAAACGTTACTTACCTCAATACCGGCTAAAATACTACTCCGCAGTGCCCTTGCCTCTAAATTTGGCCTCCGAGTGCTGCAAATCTACCAACAATCATATTTGTACCATTAAAATATACTAAGGAATGAAACCCAATTGAAATTTATCAAAAATACTCAAAATCCCGAAATTGGTCAAACCTGACCCCTGGGCCCACACATCGGAATTCAATAAAATTCACACCACAAGAATCTTCATCCTCCCACGAGTCTATACATACCAAGAACACTGAAATTTGAGTCCAAATGACCCCTCAAATTCCCATTCAAAAGCCTATTAATCCCAAGACCTAATTACCCATTTTGCACAGAATTTTCCCCTAATTTTCACCATTAATCACATATAAACGAGTTTAGAGTCCAATAACCTTACCTCATTGAAGAACTACCGAATTCCCTCTTCAAAACCCTTCAAAAGCTTCAAACCCGGATGAAGTATTGAGAAAAATGGCTAAAATTCGCGAAGGCATGTTTTTATACTCTCTGAACAGTGGTTCCGCACCTGCGACCACTTATGTGCACCTACGGAACCGCACCTGCGGTCCCAGGTTCGCACCTGCGGTCCCAGGTTCGCATCTGCGGAAAGACCCCAAAGTGCTCAGCCTCCGCACCTGCGCTCGACCTGTGCGGCAATTACCTCACACCTGCGAAATCTTTCAACCAGCCAAACTTCCGCATCTGCAGAGCTTCGTCCGCTCCTGCGGGACCACACCTGCGGCTCCTCTTCCGCAGGTGCGAAAACACCAGCACCGACAACTTCAGCAATAACAATTATGCTCCAAACTCCCCGTTAACCACCCAAAACCATCCCGAGCCCCTCGAGACCCCAACCAAACATACCAACACACCATGTATGATCATTCGAACTTAGTCGAGCTTTCGAAACATCAAAAACGACATCAAAACCCCAAAAACTCATCGAATTCAAGCCTATGAACTTTGAAATTTCTAAATTCCACCAACGATGCCGAAACTACCCAAAACAACTCAGATTGACCTGAAACTTTGTAGACAAGTCCAAAATGACATTACGAACCTGTTCCAACTGTCGGAATTCCATTTTGACCCCGATAGCCGATTTTTCCAATGCCGACCGTAATTTGCCAAAAATTAACTTTAGCTAATTCAAGCCGAATTCTACACCGGACATCAAAATTACATTCCAAACACACTCCCAAGTACCAAATCACCTAACGAAGCTATCTGAGCCATAAATCTGCATTCCGAGGTTATTTATCAATAAGTCAACTCTCAGTTGACTTTTTCCCATTTTAAGGCTATTTTTTTTAAAGACTAAGTGAGTAAATCATCACTGCAACCATTCCGATTCCAAGCCTACCAGCTCTAACATATCAATAACAGCATAACCCACCTATGACAAGGCAATAACAACAATAATAATGCAAATTCTACAAAAAAGCCCGACCGAGTCGTTACATTCTCCCCTACTTAAACATACGTTTGTCCTCGAACGTGCCTATAGCTGTTCCAACACCACCAAAAATTGTTGTGTAACCTTCCATGCACATATTCGGAGGTGATCCCACGTCACTCTACCCCATATAGGTCTAATATCACAACATAGTTGAAATTTCGAAATCCAATCTCGACCCATAAACCTTAGAACCAAGTTCCACTTCTGAAATGCTTTACAAGTTCAAATCCTACAACTATAAGCTGAGATAGTTTGAACACACTGTATCAAGCCATATCCGTAACCCAAGATGAAACCACATAACATACCAAATGAGTCAACCACCCATAGCAGTAACTCCTAATCACAATAGCTGCTCAAAACAACCCAATATCGGTACATATCCTCTTATCAAGAAATGCCTTGCTCTAGCACTTCCATATACTGCCGATGATGAAAGAAACATGTAGAAACTAGCAACCATTCGCCCGATCAGTATCGATACCATCCAGATCCATAATCTGTGCAACTTGTGCACTCAATAACCACATACCAAGAGCTCAATTCATTAAATAAAGAAGACTCACACGAGAGGGCTATCCTTCCACTAACACTTACCATTACCACATCATGCTAAAATCCTGATACACATCGTGAAACCATATCACACAAATCCGACACCAATGATCATACCTCTACCTAACTGAGATGCAAAGCGTGATCCCATCCAACCGCTGGACCACATGACACACTCCAAGACACCTTGCTCAAAATCAATAACCATGCGAAATTCGACATCAATTACTCAAAGTGCATTGCATAACCACGGGGGAAATTGGACGATACCATGCCACCCGAACCAGAAAGAACATAACCAACGATCATAACTCCTCGAAACACCGAAAGGTAACTCATATACCACTCTGAAACACGAATAAGCTCAGTGACAATCAAATGGTACATACCTCAACAATAGCAATTTGGGGTCAACACTTCCGACTCGGTGCAGGACACACACCCATACTGTCCTACCAATAACTCTAAGTCAACTCTGGTCGGCCACAATAGGTAGATAACTCTCCGAACGTTCATAATGACTGAATCATGACATATACTAACACCTGACTAACTTTGCTCGCATCCTCGTAGTTCACAACTAAGAAAATAATCAATTCATGAAAACTCCCAGTCTCAAAATCCATGATGCGCACCAATTACCATATCTGATCCCAATTCCACCGCTCAAATGTATAACACACCCCTAATACTTTATCATTCCACGAGGGATCCCCCCATAATTCCTCTGTGTCACCAAGAAACCTTGAATATCAGCAGTCGATCCAACTAGAGAGTGTCGTAACACCAATGAAGCACCCTTATTCAAACACAGTGCCTTAAACACATTGTCCTTAATGAATGTATACTCTCATCCAACCACCTAATAGTGGTATCCTTTACCTAATCATCTGAAACTGCCAGTTCTGACCTTCCTTCCAGAACTGAAGCGTTACCTCACCTATGCCACTCTCCACTATACACAAAATACCGCATACGCCATGCAATCCTATGATAAATATGAGAACTTCATGCTCCCTTCCTAGCCACAAACAACTACGTACTCAACTAGCCAAGAACTTTCCATTTGATCCCATATAGAAGCAAAATCACTATACATCACATGGCCCTCACTCCAATAGAAATATACATTTGTAACCGTGGTAGAAACCATCAAGAACTCCCGAATCACATTTGTACGACACCAAACCACCAAGACTGAATCCTTCCAACTCAACCAAGCTACGCATGCCACCAAATTCCAATAGAATTGCTAAGAAACACCTGTAACAACTCATTACCTTATAAACACCCAAAGAACTAACCATATTCCCTTATCATGCCGATCCGACCTACTACCAAGCTGTCCTATTTACCCAGGTTCCTTCTGAGTTACCTTCTAATTGATACTTCTTCTTGCGATAATACCGCAATTCTCAATCCCGACTCACCGCACGAAACCCGAACATAAAAAATATACCGTCTAAGGATCATAAGCCACTGAATACTCCCTCAATTATCCCCAAATGCACCACATTAGAAATACTTACCCTGAAGAGACTTCCTGCGAATTTAAAGTCATTACCTTCTCTTTCCTAATACTGATGGATAGAATCCATGATAATGCAAATACACCACAAGCCTTGAAACCTTCCCTGTAAATCTTAGTTCTAGCCCTTCTCACACCTTGAAGATCCTCGATCGGTACATATAACCTTGAATCCTTCTGAACCATTATCGAACGTCATTTACTCTACGCAATTTCAATTACAGTAACCAAGTACACAGAACGACCTGACCCGCTTGCAATCCACATACTAGGAAAGTAATCCACACCTTTGAAGCAACAATAACACTCATACATTGCACACTCTACACTTACCAGTACAAATCCATCATACAATGAATTCCACTATCCGTAAAGTACATTACAACTTGTATCGATGAAATTTCCATTACTCGAGTCATTCCCAGACTCCACCTCTGCAGGTCATAACTGATTCACCAATCCACCTCGAACCGAAACCAATACAACACATAATAGTGCAATGAACTTACCATTAACAGACTCCCCACTTGGCTCAAACCAACGATCAAGACAAACAATAACTCACGATGCCTATACACTATTACTGCCACCACTGTGGTGGGATTCAACTAAATCCTCTATAATCTTATATGACCCAAACCATCTAACCCTCAAATCGTATGCAAATCTTGTATTCACCATAGTAATGGTCATGCCAACTCCCACAAGCGATCTAAACTCAAATTACAACATACATTATCTACTAGTAGAAAAGAACTTGCTACAGATAGACATAAGGGTCACACACCTCAAGACAACCCGCAGGAGATACCCCTGCCTGCTTAGCCTCAAAATGATATCCTTCTATACACTTCTAAAACTCATAGCTATCACGCAATCACTATACCTTCCTAAATTAGAACACAACCACTGCCTGCCCTCGAGACATCCCATTAAGTGGTATAAGAACCTGAAGTTGATGGCATTACTAGCACTGGAGTCGTGGTCACGGAAATCTTAAGCTTCTGGAAGATCTACTCACACTCGTCTAACCACATAGATACCTTCACTGGACACCACGTGTCCCAAGAATGCTACTGAACTGAGCCAATGATTCACACTTGGAGAACTTCGCACAAAGCTCTCCTCCGTATATACTTATAATACCATAGTCAAATGCTGAGTATGCTACCCCTGGCTATGGGAGTACGGCATGATGCCATCAATAAATACAATAACAAAGGAGTTATAACATGTTGAATACACCGACACTCAAATACATAGACGCTGTTGGGCATTGGTCAGCTCAAAAGACATCACAGGAACTCAGAACATAACAGAAAAACCCACTTCACTCCACAACTAAACTACACGAGAGGTCCTTCAATACTCATAACTCGAAGCCATATTCTAACTCAATACAAAAGTCAAATAATCAATGGTTCTTGCCATATCTCCTGCCCATTCATTTTGGTCACAATCAAACAGCCTGAATACATCTAACTATCCGATCACATTCACCAGGTAGTCATCTAGTCACCAAGTTCCATAAATAAGGACACAAACAAACATATAAGCCCCCCAACATATGTGCTCACACAAATGAAATCTCAACACTCAAGCCACAGACAAAATCCGGCCTCAAGTCCTTCTGACTGGCCCATTATTAACATGTTAAAAATCACATCTCACCCATGGAAGTCAGAAGCCACCGACGCACAACTGATACCAAGCGCTCGCGTGCGCATTCGAATACATGAAAGGAATTCAAAGAGTTACGCTTTTGACTGAATAACTGGATTCGCACGATAAGAATTCAAGAATGTGACATTTTCCTAAGGGTTATGTAGCTCTCGAAGATAAGTACAGACGTCTCCGTACCGATCTGCAAGACTCTACTAAACCTGATCATGACTGGTGAGACCTATTCAACCTAGAGTTCTGATACCAACTTGTCACGACCCAATTCCTGAGTCGTGATGGCGCTTGTCGTGGAACCAGGCAAGCCACCCATTTTATCTAAGCTAAACGCAATTACCAGTAAAATATCCTTTTTACAAGTCTATGGATAATAATAATAATAATAAATCTGAAGTTTTAAACAATATTTGAAACCAAAGTTCAAGTTAAACAACCCCGGATCTAGTGTCACTCAGTCACGAGCTACTACAACATAAAAATGTCAAGATACGGGAATAGACAACATAGTCTGTAAAAGTAAAGTGCATTAGGAAGATGCAGAGGGGAAAAGACGAGGCTGCAATCGCCAGCTGCTACCTTGAAGGCTCCAAAAGAAACTCTAACAGCAAATCCGCAACTACTACCGGGTACCGATGAACCTGGATCTACACACAAAGTGCAGCGAGTAACGCGAGTACACCAACTCAGAAGTAATGAACCCAAACTATGGGCTGAGAGGTAGTGACGAACTAAACCTCAATAATTGTAATCATTAGCGTACAAAAATTTAGACATGTTCACAAATTATCAGAAAATAACAACAGAATCTGCTAGGTATATCTCAATATGCTTTACATGCCAACATATCAACAGTGTGAAAATGCACATGGTGCTCACAACTCTCCCACAGAAGTCCACTCAGTACCATATATGGATCTCAGGCCCAGGGAAGATCCATCCCGGAATATGCATAAACACAGGTGACCGTAGTCACTCAGTATTGAGGAAAAAGGCCAATACAGCCCCACGGAGAAGATCCATCTCCGGAATACAACACTCGGACAAGATCCATGTCTAGGGACGATCCATTCCTCACATATATCAACTTCGGAAAAGATCCATGTCCACGGAAGATCCATCCCTCACATATATCAACTTCGGACAAGATCCATGTCCAGGGAAGATCCATCCCTCAATATCAAGAGCTCACTAGGGGTGTAAAGACTCTGGAGGGGCTCCTATAAGCCCAAGCGCTATATCAAACAAACGAAGGCATGATTACATTACCGTTGCAGTGTGCAGTCCGATCTCATAACAGTATCAATAACAGGCTCTCGGCCTCACTCAGTCATTACTTTTCCAGTCTTACTCATATGGCTCACAGATGTATAAATCAATCCAAACAATGATAAATATGCATATAATTAACAATTTCTAGGACTGAGGCATGAAATGATATGCTATAACAAGACTGAGTATATGAAATCAATTAATCACAAGGGGAGACAGTAATAGACGACCACTCGGGTCTCAGTATTTTCGGCGTGAAGCCTTTGCATGTATACTTAACATGATTTCTAATATGTTCAAAGTAAATACAACCTAAAGCGCCTACGTTCCGCTTGCAGCCAATACAACCACAACCTAACTTGCACGAGATTCAACAACCGAAGCTACTGGTAGTCCCGAGGGGGCGACATCCTCCTATAATAGTTAGCAGTACTGAACAAGCGAGTCATCGGTCCGAGGAAAGAAAAGGACCGCCTTTGAAAAAAAAAAAGGAACTCGCTAGGCCTTCAGAACAAAGGCTCACAGTACCAGTATCAGCCTGAAATAACCATTAGGCAGTGCCATAGGATGAGCCAGGCCACAAACATTCGGTGTACGCCCGCATGCCCGTCACTTGGCACGTGCGTTACCGTAATTATCATCAATTATCAGATAACTTGGGGTTTCGAACCCTCAGTTCCAAGTTTGGAAACGTTACTTACCTCTAAACCGGCTAAAATACTACTCCGCAGTGCCCTTGCCTCTATGTTCGGCCTCCGAGTGCTCCAAATCTACCAACAATCAGATTTTTACCATTATAATATGCTAAGGAATGAAACCCAATTGAAATTTATCAAAAATACTCAAAAATCTCGAAATTGGTCAAACCCGACCCCCGAACCCACGCCTCAGAATTCGATAAAATTCACACCACAAGAATCCTCATCCTCCCACGAGTCTATACATACCAAGAACACTAAAATCGGAGTCTAAATGACCCCTCAAATTCCCATTCTAAAGCCTCATAATCCCAAGCCTTAATTACCCATTTTGCACTGAATTTTCCCCTAATTTTTTACTATTAATCGGACCTGTAATCACATATAAACGAGTTTGGAGTGCAAAAACCTTACCTCAATGAAGAACTACCAGATTCCCTCCTAAAAACCTTTCAAAAGCTTCAAACCCGGATGAAATATTGAGAAAAATGGATAAAATTCGCGAAGGCATGCTTTTATACTCTCTGAACAGTGGTTCCGCACCTGCGACCACTTATTCGCACCTGCGGAACCGCACCTGCAGTCCTAGGTGTGCACCTTCGGAAAGACCCCAAAGTCCTCAGCCTCCGCACCTGCAATCGACCTCCCGCACCTGCGGCAATTACCTCGCACCTGCGAAAATCCTTCAACCAGCCAAACTTCCACATCTACGGAGCTTCATCCGCTCCTATGGGCCCACACCTGCGGCTCCTCTTCCGCAGGTGCGAAAACACCAGCACCAGTAACTTCAGCAACAACAATTATGCTCCAAACTCCACGTTAACCACCCAAAACCATCCCGAGCCCCTTGGGACCCCAACCAAACATACCAACACACCATGTATGATCATTCGAACTTAGTCGAGCTTTCGAAACATCAAAAACGACATCAAAATCCCAAAAACTCATCGAATTCAAGCCTATGAACTTTGAAAATTCTAAATTCCACCAACGATGCCGAAACTACCCAAAACAACTCCGATTGACCTAAAAATTTGTAGACAAATCCAAAATGACATTACGAACCTGTTCCAGCTGTCGGAATTCCATTTCGACCCCGATAGCCTATTTTCCACTACCGACCGGAATTCGCCAAAAACTAACTTTCGCCAATTCAAGCCTAATTCTACACCGGACATCAAAATTACATTCCGAACACACTCCCAAGTCCCAAATCACCTAACAAAGCTATCCGAACCATAAAATCAGCATTCCGATATTAGTTACCAATAAGTCAACTCTCAGTTGACTTTTTCCCATTTTAAGGTTATTTTTTAAAGACTAAGTTACTAAATGATCACTGCAACCATTCCGATTTCAAGCCTACCAAATCTAACACATCAATAACAGCATAACTCACCTATGACAAGGCAATAATAACAATAATAATGTAAATTCTACGGAACGACCGACCGGGTCATTACAAGTAATGAAAATAAATCAGGTCTGAGCAGTAAGAAACACATAAAGTCAAATCATCATTTCACAATAAGCACAGTCTTTCTTTCCAACAGTGAATACGTTAAATCATCACGCTTAAAAATCCACTTTCAGTAAAAATCCCTTGAAAAGTGTAATTTCCAACAATTTCAAAAAAATGTCCAAGAAGTTTAGTAAAAAAAAAAGAAGTAAATCATAAGTAGCCACTAGGGCAACCTCACAGTCACTCATAATCAGCCCCTCGGGAAACCTCACAGTCACTCATAATCAGCCCCTCGAGCAACCTCACAGTCAATCACACCTCCCAATCACTCGTCACTCGCACTCGGCACTCGCACTCAGTAGGTACCTGCGCTCACTGGGGTGTGTACAGACTCCGGAGGGGCTCCTTCAGCCCAAGTGCTAATATCAAGCCACCTCGTGGCATATCATATCCTCACAATCAGGTCCTCGGCCTCACTCAGTCAGAAACTCTTAAAAATCCACCCGGTCTGTTAGTAAAACGGGGTACTCGACCCAAAAAACATCATTTTATATCTCAAAATAGTGTAAATAAGGCTGAGTATCGAAATCAGTTAAACATAACATGACTGGGTGTAAATCATTAGTCAACACATCGAGGAATTCCAGTAAAATCCCCCAAGAGGTCTAAACAGGTCGGCACAAGGCCCCAAACATGGCTTACAGCCCAATTATGACAATAGTCTTAAAACACGATTTAACATATGATTTAAAAGTAAACACGCAACTTAATAGTTGCCATGGGAAGGACGAAGTCCAAACCCACAATTAGTGCACGCCACACACTCGTCATCCGGCATGTGCGCCACTCTGAAAATAGTGAGAAAATACGAAGTCCGGGGTTTCGTACCCTCAGGACAAAATTTACAGTCATTACATACCTCAAACCCGCCCAGATACTAATTCGCGATGCTCTTGCCTCTCGAATTGGCTTCCGATTGCTCCGAATCTAACCAAAACCAGATTAATATCATCAATATACGCTAAAGGAACAAAGCCACTCGAAAATTATCAATTTTAACCAAAATTCCCGAAATTGGCCAAACCCGACCATCGGGCCCACCTCTCGGAATTCTATAAAAATTGCATCAAAAGAATCCTTATCCTTTCCCGAGTCTATACATATAAAATGCATCAAAATCCGACCACAATTGACCCATAAATTCCTTAATTATAAGCCTCAATTTCCCAAGCCCTAAACCCCCAATTTATGCCATTAAATTCCTCTAATTCCCAGCCTAATCCGTCAAATATCAACATAGAATCAAATTTTTAGTCCAAGAAACTTATCTCCACAGAAGACCCTCGAAATCCCTCTTCAATTTGCTCCCAAAATGCTTCAGCCCACATGCAAAAGTGATGAAACTGCCAAAAATTTGCGAAGGCAGTTATTTATACTTCCTGCCCAGGGATTTCCGCACATGCGGCCAAATACTCGCACCTGCAGACCCGCACTTGCGAAAATTCACTTAAGTGCACAATCCCGCACTTGCGACTCCGCAGGTGCGGCCCCAACTCCGCATCTGCGGTCTCCCTCCTATCCACCAAAATCCGCATCTGCGGTCTTGTATCTGCTTCTGCGGGCTTGCACATGCGGTCCCCTAACCACAGGTGCGGTTACACCAGCACCAGCAACTTCAACTGCAATATCCAAATTAAAACCCCCAATGGCTATCTGAAATCACCCCGAGCCCCTCGGGACCCCAAACAAAAATACCAATAAGTCATAAGTGATCACCCAGAATTAGTCACACCCTCGGATCCCCCAAAATAACATCAAAACACTAAATTCACCTCGGATTCAAGCCTATGAACTTAGAAATTTTCAAATTTTGCCAAAGATGCCGAAACCATCCAAACCACTTCCGATTGACCTGAAAATTTGCACACATGTCCAAAATGACATTACAAACCCGCTCCAACTTCTGGAATTCCATTCCGACCCCGATAGCCTATTTACCACTGCCAACCGGAATTCGCCAAAAACTAACTTTCGCCAATTCAAGCCTAATTCTACACCGGACATCAAAATTACATTCCGAACACACTCCCAAGTCTCAAATCACCTAAAAAAGCTATCCGAACCATAAAATCCGCATTCCGAGATTAGTTACCAATAAGTCAACTTTCGGTTGACTTTTCCAATTATAGAACCAAGTTAAGAGACTAAGTGTCTCATTTCTCTCCAAAAAATCGCTCCGGACCCGAGCCAACCAATCTAACACAACATAATGAAGCTGAACCACATATAATGAAGCAGAAATGGGGGAAACAGGGCTATTACTCTCGAAACGACAAGCCGGGTCGTTATAGAAAAGTTCATAAGTTTGACCGAAAGTTGACTTTTTGATATCAGATTCGAATTGTGATTCTTAGAATTGGAATAGATTAATTTTTTAATTTGGTACTTGTGTACAAAATTTGGGTTCATTCCGAGTTGATTAGGTATGTTTCGGCGCGAGTTTTGGAAATTGAAAGTTCAAAGTTCTTTAAGTTCGATTTGAGGTGAGATTCTTCATTTAGATGTTTTTATGCATGATTTGAGGCCTCGAGAAAGCCTATATTATGTTATGGGACTTATTGGCATATTCGGATGTGATCCCGAGGGGATAGAGTGAGTTTCAGACGAGGTTCAGATTTGTTTGGATCATTTTTGCCCAAGTTGCTAGTGGTAGATCTGGTGTGATCGCACCTGTGGTTGGTTTGTGCAGGTGCGATGGTCGCAGAAGCGTTAGAGGAATCACAGAAGAGAGAAAAGGCTAGTTCACAGAAGCGGAGAAATGAGAGCAGGTGCGGATGCGCAGGTGCGGATGCGCAGGTGCGAGGAATTGGAAGCGCAGGTGCGAAAGTCTTCGCAGAAGCGGAGTTTGATACCGCAGGTTCAAGGGTTACTGGGCAAGGCCATATTCGCAAAAGTGGAGTTTTCACTGCAAAAGCGAAGGTTGCGGGTGCGACCTACTGTCTGCAAATATGGAAAACACTGGGCATAATGCTTTAAGTTCGAGGGTTGGTTATTTTTATCACATATTGAGCTATGGACTTCGGAATAGAGCGATTTTTGGAGCAATTTTCATCACAAGGATTGGGGTAAGTGTTCTACCCTCGTTTTTGATTAAATTTCATGAATCTATCTTCAGTTTTAGCAATTGGTTGATGAATTTAAAGAGGAAATTAGGGTTTTTGTCAAAAACTTCATAACTCAAAATTGGAGTCGGATTTGAGTTAAACAGTATGGTTGGACTCGTAATTGAATGGGTTGACGGATTTTGTGATTTTTGTCGTGTTCCGAGGTGTGGGTCCATGTTGGACCTTTTCGCCTATTTTGGGCTTTTGGTTCAAGATTTGACCTTTTTCAATTGGGATTGGTTCCTTTAGTATTGTTTGATGTATTTGAGTTTTTAGTTAGTTTCGAGCCGTTCGGAGGTCGGAACGCAGGAGATGGCATTTTTGGAGCATTGCTTGGCTTGCTCGGTATTGGAATTGGCTCGTTCGAGGTAAGTAACACTTCTAAACTTGGTGCTGAGGGTATGAAACCCCGAATTACGTGTTATGTGATTGGTGTTGAGGTGATGCACATATTAGGTGAGGGAGTGGGCGTGAATTATGTAAATTGTAATTCCGTTATTTTTGTGGTACTGTATAGTTACATGGACCTGTAACCATGAAACTTCTATGTTCTTGAACTATTGAGCTGTGATCCATGTTACAAACCATGTCTAGGCTGAGGGTATGAAACCCCGAATCACGTGTTATGTGAAGTGTCTTGAGGTGACACACATACTAGGTGACCGGTGTGTGGGCGTGCACAGTGTAAATTGTAATTCCGTCATTTCTATGGTACTGTGTAGATACCTGGACTTACCTGTAACCATGAAACGTCTATGTTCTTGAACTATTGAGTTGTGATCCATGTTAGAAACCATGTCTAGGCTACATCCTTATCCTGTTGGGACCCACATAGGTCATTTCTACTGTTGAATTATGTGCTTTCATTGCATTACACACTCAGTCATAAGCATTCATATGCATATTATATCTCAGTCTCTGTACCATTTATTGACACACATATCATCATTTTGGGCTAGTTTTATGGTATTTTGAGCTTGAGATACTAGAGAGATTGATGACTGAGTGAGGCCGAGGGCCTGGGTGTGAGTGATATTATGGGATCGGGTTGCACGCTGCAGCATATTATATTGATTATATTATGGGATGGGGATGCACGGCGCAACAAGTTATATTGATTTGTGCCATGATTGGTTTGATAAAGCGCTTGGGCTGAAGGAGCCCTTCCGGAGTCTGCACACACCCCTAGTGAGAACGATTGATTATATTGAGGGATGAATCTTCCCTGGACATGGATTTTGTCCAAAGCATTTATACCTGGGGATGGATCTTCCCCACGAGCTGGATTTGGCCCTACTAAGTACTGAGTGACTGATGGTCAGTTGATGTATATATTCCGAGATGTATCTTCCCTAGGCCGGATTGGCCATATACAGTACTGAATGGTTGAGCATGATGAGTGAAAAGTGTGAGACAGTGAGATTGATTACTCCGAGAGTGTGAGTACATGAGTTCATCACTGAGGTACATGGCATTGACATGCACATATGACATACATGAATAGGGATACATTTATTCTTCATGCTGTACGGTATCACGTCATTCATGACTTCCCACACATCTTGACATATGAGCATAGTGATAATTATTACACTGGCTACCTGGTAAGAAAAATGGAACATCTTACTTATTGTTAAAAGAATTTTTGGGAAAAATTACTGTTTTCAACTTTACTCATATTTTCGATGATTTCAGTGAAAGATTTGGGTTTTCACTAATATACTTGAAAGGAACTATTTTTTGGGAAACTATGAATAAGCTGAGCATTTCACCTCTGAATTACTTCTTTTATTACTTGCTTTACATTGTTATGAACTGTTGTTGGGTATTGGTGTTGGACCCGTCCTTTGTTCTAGCTCGTCACTAGTTTCAATCTAAGGTTAGGTATGTTACTTATTGAGTACATGGGGTCGATTGTACTCATACTACACTTCTGCACCTTGCATGCAGATATTGGCTGCGGTCGTTGCTGAGATTGATGAGAGCTGGATTTTAAGATGTACCTGCACTCCGGTTGTAGTTGCCTCTTGTTCATGATAGCCTTAAAACGTATAAATCTATTTATGTACTTTTTGAACAGATTATGTCTTTAATTCATACTAGCTTTGTCAACTCTGTTCTTAGAAGCTCATGATTTGTACTACCAGTTCTTGGGAAATGTATCAGATTCAGATATTTCGTTACTTAATTGCTTTATTAATTGTTATTTGAATTGGTTAGTGGATAAATTGACTTACCTAGCGGGTTGGGTTAGGTTCCATCACGACTGGATGGATTTTAGGTCGTGATAGATTGGTATCAAAGCTCTAGGTTCATAGGTTCTACAAGTCATGAACATGTGTCTAGTAGGGTCTTTTGGGTCGGTATGATGACATCCATATCTATCTTCGAGAGACTACAGGACATTCACGATATACTTCCCATATTTCTTTCCTTGTCGTGTGACATTGATTCAGCTTGAAGCGTAACTCTTTGAATTCCTTCCACGAATTCGTACGCGCATGTGAGTGTTCGGTATCAGCTCTGCATCGACGACTTGTGATTCCATGGATGAGGTGCGAGATGTGATTTTGATGTACAGATGGTGGGACAATCTGGAGGATTTGAGGCCGGGTTTTAACTGTAGCTTGAGCACGTGCTTTTGGACTTATACGTCTGGTAGTGTCCCTAAGAGAGGAATCCGTGGCTCGATGAGTGGCTGGATGGCTACGTGATGAGTATGATGTCACTTCGAGATGTGTTCATATGGTTTGAGTATGACGAGAAGAGTTTGCGTGAGAAATAGAAAGGACCATTGGGTGTTTGATTTCTGTCTTGATATGATGTATTGGCTCGAGTTATGGGGGTGTTGAGGGAACCTTTCATGCTTTTTAATTATGGAGTGAAGTAGGTTCTCGTTCCTTGTTGGGGAGTTCAGACTCAGGAAGATTAACTAATTGCGTAGTAGTTGTGGCTGTGAGAGGGCATAAAGAGATGTTAGTTGAGGCTAAGCAGGTGGGTTATAACTTGCGAGGTAATCTATGGATGTGTGATTCTTATGATGTTGTGTGGAGGATTTCTTTTCTGCCAGTGGATTATATTTGTGCGATTTGAGTTTGGATTGGTTGTAATAGTTGATCTGACCGTCACGAGGATGAATGCGAGATTTGCATATGATTTGAGGTATTAGATGGGTTGTGTTGCATGAGCTTATGAAGGATTTAGTTTAATCTCACTGTGGTATTATGGAAGTAATGGGATATGGTTATTGTAAGTAAGCTGATGTTTCATTCCATGGCTTTGAGCCAAGTGGGCGAGTCTGTTATCGACGAGTTGATTGCATGATTATGTGTTGTATTGGTTTCATTTTGAGATATACTGGTGAAATAGTTATGACTTGTAGAGGTTGAGATTGAGGATGACTCGAGTAAGGGAATTTATGGATACAGGTTGTATTACACTCTATGGGTATATGGGGATCGTGGAAGGATTGAGTGGTTAATCATGAAGGATGTAGTGTGTGTGAAGTAGGAATTTGCTTGGTTACGCTAAGGTGGGGTTACTTCTTTCGGTGTCGTCGTGCTAATGGGTCACAAGTCATTTGACCTATTTGGGATGGTGCAATTGAGATTTGAGCATAGTGGATGACTCTCGAGAATGGTTCTAATGGATTCAAGATTTATATGTAGCAATCAAGAATCTCATATTGGTATATGGCCAGGATCTGATATTTGCATTAGATGATGTCGAGACTCGCAGTATTTCTATATCCTTATGGATTCTACATTTCAGTATCAGGAAGGTGAAGGAAAAGACTTTAGATTCACAGAAGGTCCCTTTAGAATGAGTATCTTGGTTGTTGTACTTTTAGGGTGTTGGATAAAGAATTCAGTGGCTTACGGGCCTTAGGACGGGGTGGTTTTATGCTTGAGTTCGTGGGGTGAGTTTTGATTAAGGATTGTGGTGTTCTAGCAAGCCAAAGTATCAATTTGAAGGCAATTGGGAAGGAACTCAGAGGAATAGGACAGCTTGGTAGTAAGTTAGATAAGCACATTAATGGATATGCTCGGTTCTTTGGGTACTTATGATGTGGTGAGTCTCAACAGGTATTTTGGCAATGCTCTTTAGTTTTGGCGACCTGCGTAACTTGGAGGAGTTAGGGAGATTCAATTTTGATGACTTGTTCATGTGCAGATGGGTTTCAAAGTGTTTTCAATGGTTATTACCACAGTTCGAGGTGTATATTTCCCATTGGCATGAGGAACATGTGGCGTATAGTGATTTTCTTCGGTATGAGATCAAAAGTAAGGTTCTTGTCTAATTGAGTGTGTAGTTACTTGTGACTCGGAGTGGATTATGAGGTTCTCGTACTTTTGATATGATGGCATGGTATATGCGGTGTGTTGTGTGGGTTTGATATTTGTAGGAGCAAGGTCATAATTTAGTTTTGAAGGGAATGACATTAAATTCTTGGGCATCATGGACGATTTCAGATGACTAGGTTATTTGAAATTGCTTGATGAGAGTGTACATTTCATAAGGGGCACTGTGTTTTGATTTATGGATACTTCATTGGTGTTGCGGCACTCTCCTGGTTGACCGACTGCTGATACTCAAAATTTTCTATGTAGCACGGAAGAATTGTAGAAGTATTCCTCGTGGTATGATCGTGTATGAGAGATGTGTTAGACATTCGGGTGGTGGAGTTGAGACCATATTTGGTGATTCCTGTGTCCTATGGGTCGGAGACTAGGAGTTCTCAGAAGCATATTTTTTCATGGTTGTGGAATATGAAGTTGTTGTCGAGGCTAGCTAGATGATATCATGTGTTGTGATTCAGTCATTGTGGACTTTCATAGGGTTATTTATCTATTTGTGGGTGGCCAGAGCTGATTTGGTGTCCATTGGTAGGCCCAATTAGGATGTGTATTCTACACCAAGTCGGATTGGTTGGCTCCATACTGCTATGGTTGAGGGATGTGCCATTCGGCTGTTGTTGAGCTTATTCGTGTTCTCAAATGATCTATGAGTTACTCTTCTATGCTATGAGGATTTGTGATTCGTTGGTTATATTCACACATGGTGCGGTTCTATTGGGCCTTATAGCGGAATTTGAGCGAGATGGGTATTTGGATGACACACGACTGATTGCACATTGGGTGATGTTCTTTCCAGTCTATGGTATTGTGTTATTGGTTCCCCTGTGGTTATGATCATGCACTTGGGGTACTTGATGTCGAATTTCGCGTGGTTATTGATTTTAAGTATAATGGCTGAGGTATTTCATACGGACCAGTGGTTGGATGGGTTCACGCATTGAAGTGGGGTTATGTTGAAATACCATCCTTTGTGTTAGATTTGTGTGTCTTCGTTCTACTAGGTATGATGGTTCTGTAGCATTTCGGTTGTGGGGGTACTTGTTGAACTTGCATGATGGTTCTCTCGTTTGAGTCATTTTCCATGTTTAAATACATTTGAATTATTGCGTATGGCTGCATAGATTGCATGGTTTGTGGCTCTGGATAGTATTGGTGTTGCCTGACAATAGGGTAGTTGGTATTTGATATGGTGAAGTCGTCAAATCTAGGATGGGTCCTATTAGATTTGATTGCAGTATATTTGGAAGGATAATATTGGAAGTTGGCTTAGAAATTGCTATGGTCCTAGTCGAAGGAGAGGGAGCTCCATGACTTGTTGACCTGATGAATGGTTATGAGTTATGCATGTTTATTTCATCATCGGCGGTGTAAGAAGGTTTTAGAACGAGGTTTTGTTTGACATGAGGTTTATAACCAAAGTTGGATTATTTTGGGCAGCTATTGTGATTGGAGATTTTGCTATGAGTATTTTGAGTTATGCGATATATCATGTGATTACATCTTGGGTTATGGATATGGCTTGATACATGTTTTTCAGACTTATATAGTATGAAGATGCGATCCTAATCTTATAGAAAATTCCAGATGTTGGAAATTGGATTTTAAGGCTTATGGGCTAGGCGAATTAAGAAATTTAAGTTATGTTGTGTTATCAGGCCTATATGGGATAGGGTGATGTGATATTACCCCCGGTTATATGCATGGTAAGGTAATACAACGGTTTGATGGATTTGGGAATAACTCTTGGCACGTTCGAGGACAAATGTATGTTTAAGTAGGGGAGGATGTAACGACCGACCGGTCGTTTTGAGCATTTCACTTCGCTCGGTAGTTTGCGGGCATGAGTAGCTCCATATGATGTATTATGACTTATGTAATCGTCGGTTTTGGTTTTCAGATTATTCAGAATCGATTTGGAAGAATGAATTTCGTTGTTGAAGCTGAGTTGACCAAATTTGACTTCTTGTGAATTTGACTCCAGAACGGAGTTTTGATGGTTCTGATAGGTCTGGATGGTGATTTTGTACTCAGGCATATGCCTTGATTTGCATTTGGATGTTTCTAGAAGGTTTCAGCACAAATTGGCACAAATTGGAAATTTGAAGGTTTGGAAAGTTCATAAGTTTGACCAGAAGTTGACTTTTTGATATCGAATTTGGATATGATTCTGGGAATTTGAATAGATTTGTTTTTCCATTTGGGACTTGTGTGCAAAATTTGGGTTCATTCCGAGATGATTTGGTATGTTTTGGCTGGAAGTTGAAAATTCTTTAAGTTCGATTTGAGGTATGATTTGTCATTTTGACGTTGTTATGCGTGATTTAAGGCCTCGAGTAGGTTCGTATTATGTTATGAGACTTGTTTTCATGTTTGGACGTGATCCCGAGTGGCTCGGGTGAGTTTCAGACGCGGTTAGGATTTGTTTAGATCATTTTTGGCCAAGTTGCCGGTGGAAGATCTGGTGTGATCGCAACTGCGGTTGGTTTGCGTAGGTGCGATGGTCACATAAGCGTTAGAGGAGTCGCAAAAGCGATAAGAGGCTGGGTGAGGAAGATCGCAAAAGCGGAGAAATGAGCGCAGGTGAAGATGCGTAGGCGCGAGGAATTGGAAGCGCAGGTGCGAAAGTCTTCGCAGAAGTGGAGGTTGATACCGTAGGTGCAAGGGCTGCTGGGCAAGGCCATTTTTGCATAAGTGGAGTTTTCACCACAGAAGCGAAGGTCGCAAGTTCGACCTATTGTCCGAAAATGCGAAAAACGCTGGGCAGAATGCTTTAAGTTCGAGGGTTGGTCATTTTTATCACATATTGAGCTATGGACTTCAGAATGGAGCGATTTTTGGAGCAATTTTCATCACAAGGATTGGGGTAAGTGTTATAACCTCGGTTATACCCTCTTTAAATTCATTTTTAGCAATTGGTTGATGAATTTTTAAAGAGGAAATTAGGGGTTTTTGTCAAAAACTTCATAAATTGAATTTTTGAGTTTTGAACACTGATTTGGAGTCGGATTTGAGTGAAACTAGTATGGTTGGACTCGTAATTGAATGGGTTGACATATTTTGTGAGTTTTTTCGAGTTCTGAGGCACGGGCCGAGGTTGGACATTTTTGCCAATTTTTGTCTTTTGGTTAAAGATTTGACCTTTTTCGATTGGGATTCGTTCCTTTAGCATTGTTTGATGTTTTTGAGTTATTTTTGGTTAGTTTCGAGCCGTTCGGAGGTCGAAATGCGCGGGATGGCATTTTTGGAGCATCGCTTGGCTTGCTCGGTATTGGAATTGGCTCGTTCGAGGTAAGTAACACTTCTAAACTTGGTGCTGAGGGTATGAAACCCCGAATCACGTGTTATGTGAAGTGTCTTGAGGTGACACACATACTAGGTGACAGGCGTGTGGGCGTGCACAGTGTAAATTGTAATTCCGTTATTTCTATGGTACTGTGTAGATACCTGGACTTACCTATAACCATGAAACGTCTATGTTCTTGAACTATTGAGTTGTGATCCATGTTAGAAACCATGTCTAGGCTACATACTTATCCTGTTGGGACCCACAAAGGTCATTTCTGCTGTTGAATTATGTGCTTTCATTGCATTACATACTCAATCATACGCATTCATATGCATATTATATCTCAGTCCCTTTACCATTTATTGACACACATATCATCATTTTGGGCTATTTTTATGGCATTTTGAGCCCGAGAGACTGGAGAGATTGATGACTGAGTGAGGCCGATGGCCTGAGTGTAAGTGATATTATGGGATCGGGTTTCACGTTACAGCATGTTATATTTATTATATTATGGGATGGGGTGGCACGCCGCATCAAGTTATATTGATTTGTGCCATGACTCGTTTGATATAGCCCTTGGGCTGAAGGAGCCCTTCCGGAGTCTGCACACACCATAGTGAGCGTGGTTGATTATATTGAGGGATGAATCTTCCCTGGATATGGATTTTGTCCGAAGCATTTGTATACCCGGGGATGGATTTTCCCCACGAGCTGGATTTGGCCCTACTAAGTACTGAGTGATTGATGGTCAGTTGATGTATATATTCCGGGATGGATCTTCCCTGGGACGGATTGGCCATACACAGTACTGAGTGGTTGACCATGATGAGTGGAAAGTCTGATATAGTGAGATTGAGTACTCCGAGAGTGTGTGTATATGAGTTCATCACTGAGGTACATGACATTGACATGTACATATGACATACAGGAATAAAGACATTTATTCCTCATGCTGTACGATATCACGTCATTCATGACTTCCCACACATCTTGATATATGAGCATAGTGATATATGTTACACTAGCTACCTGGAAATAAAAATGGAACATATTATTTATTGTTGAAAGGATCTTTGGGAAAATTATTGTTTTCAAATTTACTTATATTTTTGACGATTTCAGTAAAGGATTTGGGTTTTCACTGATATACTTGAAAAATAGAACTATTTTTCGGGAAACTATGATTAAACAGAACATTTCACCTCTGACTTACTTCTTTTATTACTTGCTTTACGTTGTTATGAACTATTGTTGGATATTGGTGTTTGACCCGACCTTTGTTCTAGCTCGTCACTACTTTCAACTTAAGGTTAGATTTGTTACTTATTGAGTACATGGGGTCGGTTGTACTCATACTACACTTTTGCACCTTGCATGCAGATGTTGGCTGCGGATGTTGCTGAGATCGACGAGAACTGGATTTGAAGATGTACCTGCGTTCAGGTTGTAACTGCCTCTTGTTCATGGTAGCCTTAGAATATATAAATCTGTTTATGTACTTTTCGAATAGATGATGCATTGAATTCATACCATCTTTGTAAAATCTATTCTTAGAAGCTCATGATTTGTACTACCAGTCCTTGGGGAATGTATCAGATTATGATATTTCGTTATTTAATTGCTTTATTAATTGTTATTGTTATTGGTTAGTGGTTAAATTGGCTTGCCTAGTGACACGACCCCAAATACTAAGCCGGCCGTGATGGCGCCTATCATGGAACTAGGCTAGACAACCCTTACAGACTATCATAATGTTTCATAATTTCCCAAAACTAGCAGATCTAAAACAGCAAAAATGAGATAAACAATTTATACAATTCCCCAAAACCTAGAGTCAACTGTCATGAGCATCTAGGGCTGTAAATACAATGTACAATAAGGTGACTTGCTACTACAAAATCCTGAAGTACAAAAGAAAAAAACTATGAACTGAGGAAAGGAAAAGAGGTGAGCTGGGGACGCTGAGAAGCTACCTCGATCCTCGAACAAACTCCAAGCACGCCCAGAAATCAACTAGTGAGATGGTCCGGTACCTAGATCCGCACACAGAGGTGTAGGGAGTAATGTGAGTACGCCAACTCAGTAAATAATCAAAGTAACTAAAAACTTGAGTGTAGTGACGAGCATTTATAAATCATATAAGTTCATATAATGAGTAACAATGGAAATGAATAAATCATGTCAGGGATCTACATTCCAAATATTTCATAAAACTCCAGTTTTCATTGAAAAATCTCGCATAAAAATAGTTGTCCAACATTATCATCAGAGGCTCAGTGTAAAGAAGAGTGAAAACAGTAGTTTCATAAACATAAGCCCCTCAGGCACATTATCACTCACAATAAAGCCTCTCGGGCAAGCCTCTCATTCACTTATGACCTCATTATTAGTATCTCATGCTCACACTAAACAACTCATACTCAACAAGTACCATGAATACACACAACTACTGCAGCGGGCAACACGATCCAATACATGTATATATATCTATACTACTGCGCCATGCAACCCGATGCTATTATAGTCGACTGCGCCCACTAGGGGTGTACAAACTCCGGAGTGGCTCCTACAACCCAAGCTCTATATTTGCTGCGACGTGTAGCACCATCCAATATGTATATTGATGCGGCGTGCAACCCGATCCAATATATATATATATATATATATTATTGCAGCGTGCAGCCCGATCCAATATATAATTTATATTGCTGCAACGTGAAGCCCGATCCATATGCGTGCAGCCCGATCCATAACTATCCTCACATAATCGACGCTAGGCCTCACTCAGTCATCCTTACAGGCCACTCGGGCAATTCATCTCAGTTCACGGGATCACAAAATACTTCTGAGAGTTTCAAAATAGTGTGATAACAGTGATAATAACAACAAGTGGTAAACATGACTGAGTTCACAGATGTTCTATCAGGATAGTGTGGGAATAGTGTAAAAGTACCTCTGAGAGTCTAAACAGGTCGGCACGAGGCCCCAAACATGGCTCACAACCCATAAACAAGTATAAACTTCTGAAATACAGGATGTCGTAAGGTTTCAACTCGAATACGCGGGTTAATAGTCGCTACGGGACGAACCAAGTCACAGTCCCTATCGATGCACGCCCACACGCTCGTCACCTAGCATGTGCGTCACCTCATTTACCAAAACAATATCAAATACCGGGGTTTCATACCCTCAGGTTTAGAGTTACAATCGTTACTTACCTCAAAACAGCCCAAAAGCTACTCTGCGATGTTCTTGCCCCTCGAATTGGCTCCCAAATGCTCCGAATCGAACCAAAACCAGATTAACATCATCAATATACGCTTAATGAACAAAACCCAATCGAAAGCTATCAATTTTAAGCCCAATTCCCGAAATTGGCCGAACCCGAGCCCCGAGCCCACATCTCGAAATTCGATAAAAATCACAAAAGTAGAATCCTCATTCCCTTATGAGTCTACTCATACCAAATTTACCAAAATCCGACCTCAATTTCCCACTCAAATCACCAAAAGAAATTTCCAAATTATCCTCCCATTTTCCCCAAATATTTCTACTTTAATTCCTCAATTTGCATGGTGAAAATCAAGACAAATTCATGAAACTGAACCAAAAATGATTGAAGAACACTTACCACAAGAATCCCACTGAAAATCTCATCCAAAATCTCCTTCCCCCGAGCTCAAATGAGTTATGGCCAAGAACCCCCCGAAATTGAACTTAAAACTACCTGCCTAGGTCATTAACTCACTGCGATTGCGGGACCACCCACACGATCGCGAAGAACAAACTTACTGCCTCCAAATTTTACACATTGCGATCACACAATTTACCCATGCGATCGCGAAGCTTTGACTCCCTGACCTATACGATCGCGTACCCAATCACGCGGTCGCGAAGAACAATTGCAACAACCTCACGCGTCCCTTTTTCTTATACGTGATCGCACAAGGAACCACACGTCCGCACTGCTCAAGACTGCCCAACCTATGTGACCGCAAACCTTATTATGCGATAAAATAGAACAAATCTGCCTGCCTCAATCTTTACTCTACGCGATCACGGATGAACTCACGCAATCGCAATGAACAAACCACTGCTGCTAAAACACCAGAAAACCAACAATCTCCCAAAGACCAAAAGTACCCGTTTGAGCATCCGAAATACACCTGAGGCACCCAGGACATCAACCAAACCTACCAACATATCCCATAACATCATTTAAACTTAGTCAAGACTTCGAAACACCAAAAACAACGCAAAAACACCAAAATCACATCAAATTCAAGCCTATGAACTTTGAAACTTCTAAATTTCACCAATGATGCCGAAACCAACCAAAACACATCTGATAGACCTGAAAATTGGCACACATATCCAAAATGGCATTACGAACCTGCTCTAACTGTCAGAATTCCATTCCGACCCCGATAGCCTATTTTTCCCTGCCGATTGAAAATCGCCAAAAACTTACTTTCGCCAATTCAAGTCTAATTCTACACCGGACATCAAAACTTCATTCCGAACACACTCCTAAGTCCCAAATCACCTAATAAAGCTATCCGATCCATAAAATCCGCATTCCGAGGTCGTTTACCAACAAGTCAACTCCCAGTTGACTTTTCAACAATTAAGCTACTTTAAGAGACTAAATGTCTCTGTTCTCACCACGACCACTCCGAACCCGAACCAACCGACCTAACACAACATAAATAGGCTAAGCAATATACGATAAAGCAGAAAAGGGGTAAACGAGGCTAATATCACGAAACGAACGACTGGGTCGTTACACCTAGCGGGTTGGGTTAGGTGCCATCACGACTGGATGGAATTTGGGTCGTGACAAGATTCCATGAGTACATATCGGTATGCTAATTATTAAGTCTTTGTGTGTCACGACCCAAACATCCCTCAGAAATATGTCGTGATGGTACCTAGTCTCTACGACTAGGTAAGCCTAACAAATTACGGAAATAACAATAATGAAAGTAAATTCTAACATCTAACTGCAATACATAGTTGAATAACTGGTGACAATGCCGCTCGATACGTACAATAACTAATACGCAAGAAATACACACTTTCCAAAACTTGGAACATCGTAAGTCACAAGCTATAGAAAAAAATAGCATCTCTATACACCAAAGTCTAATAAAAGAAATACAGGAAATGTTTGACATAGGGAAGAATAGAGGGGGACTCCTAGGTCTGCGGATGTGGAAGATATACCTTGAAGTCTCCGAAGCTGTCTCGGCTCACTAATAATGTGGCTGATGATGGGCAACTGGATCTGCACACAAAACATGTGCATAAGAGTAGCATGGGTACACCACAATGGTACCCAGTAAGTGCCAAGCCTAACCTCAGTCGAGTAGTGACGAGGTCAGGTTAAGCCCACTGGTAAATAATAAATAAGGCACGAGAATATACAATACAATAAGAGATTAGAATTTAACAAAAGAAAACACAGCAAAATAACAGTACAACACACAAGGGTAAACAACAGGGGGTCTCCCGAGATACTGTCTCGTAGTCCCAAAATAAATATGCAGGGAGAACTCCCGAGGTATCGCCTCGTAGTCTCAAAAGTAAATGTGCAGAGAGAAATCCCGAGGTACCGCCTCGCAGTCTCAAAAGTAAATGTGCAGGGAGAACTCCCGAGGTACCGCCTGGTAGTCTCAAAAGTAAATGTACAGGGAGAAGTCCCGAGAAACTGCCTCGTAATCTCAAAAGTAAACAAACAGCCCAAATCGATAAATACAACAATTAACAACAAGAATTCTATAGTTAATACTGCTAAAGAACAAGGAAAAATAGGGAATCAACTAGGCATGCTTCACAGAGTTCAAATAAGCAGTTAAAGCACGTAGACATGCGATATTAGGCTAAACAGGATAACTACGCAAGTTGGTATATCTCAATTAAGAATGAAAACAGATTACTACTCGGTAAAAATGGTATAACTCAAATTAAAAGGGAAAAAAGTTACAACAAATAGCCCGTGTACGTACTCTTCACCTCACGTACACGGCGCCCACATATCATAACAGTACCAAATCCTAAGGGGATTTCCTCCACACAAGGTTAGGCAAGCCACTTACCTCGAACCAAGCTCATTCAATCGGTAACAATGCCTTTTCCCCAATTATCCAACTCCGAATGGCCGAATCTAGCCAAATACATTTATATATCATAAATACAACTATAATAGACTAAGCTAATTAATGAAATTAAGACTTTAACAAGAAATTCAAAAATCGCCCTAAAAAATCTACCTGGGCCCACGTCTCGGAATCAGGTAAAAGTTACAAAATATGAACACCCATTCACTCATGAGTTCACTCATACCAAGATTATCCAAATCCTATGTTAAAATCCCAATCAAAACTCAAAATCTTAGTTAAAGAACTTCTCCCATTTTCCCTAAATTTTTCACCCCAAATCCGAAATTAAAGGATGGAATTAATGATAGATTAGTGGGATAAAACAAAAATCAAGTGTAGAATCATTACCAAATCAATGCCTCTGAAAATCCCTAGAAATATTGTCCAAATCCGATATCTCTATCTCAAGTTTTGATAAAAATAGCCAAATCCTCGATTTTAAATGTTATATTCTGCGCAGGTATTCCTTCTTCGCGAATGCGGCCACACCCCACATTAGAGAAGCACAAATTTACTTCGGCCCAAAACCTTCCACTCGCGAATGCGATGCCCTTGTTATGAAAGAGAAGACGACTCAGCTCGACCCTACGCGAATACGGGACCAACATCGCGAACACGTAGGCAAAAAGGGCCTGGAGACCCAGTTGGCCAATACCTCTACGCGAATGCGGGACCTCCATCGTGAACGCGTAGACAAGTAGCTCAGTGCTTCCTGAATGCGGGACCTTCATCGTGAAAGTGAAGCACAAAATCTCACCTGCCCCCAGTTCCTCTTCGCGAACTCGAGGCTTCCCTCACGAACGCGAAGAAGGAAAACAAGATTGGAGAACACTAGAAATTTGCAATCTCTCCTTAGTTCAAAATGATCCGTTAATCACCCAAAATCAACCTGAGGCCCTTGGGACCTCAACCAAACATACCTACGAGTCCTAAAACACCATACAAACTTAGTCAAGCACTCAAAACACATAAAAAAAAACATGAATCACTTTCCAATCCAAACTTAATGAACTTGAAATTTAAATTTCTACAACTGATGCCGAAACCTATCAAACCACGTCCGATTGACCTAATATTTTGCACACAAGTCATATTCAACATTATGTACTCCAACTTCCGGAATCAGAATCTGACCCAAATATCAAAAAGTGCACTTCCGGCCAAAATCTCCAAAAATTGAACTTTCGCCATTTCAAGCCTAAATCAGCTACAGACCTCCAATTCATAGTTCGGACACGCTCCTGAGTCTCGAATCATCCAACGGAGCTAACGGAACTAACGAAACCCCATTCCATAGTCGTCTTCATACAATTCAAACTATAGTCAAAATCTTAAGACTTAAGTTTCTATTTTAGGGACTAAGTGTCCCAAATTATCTGAAACCACAACAACAACCTCCCCACAATTCAGACGAGCAGAAAAAGTTACGAGTGAAACAGTAAATAGGGGATCAGGGCTATTAATCTCAAAACGACCGGTCGGGTCGTTACATTGTGTATCTATTATCTGTAAATTCTTGGTCAAATTCATATATATCACATTTGGATACTTGATTTGGGCTGAGATTTTGGCATGAATGGCAAGTTCATGCGGTTGAAATATAGTTATGGCACAAGACATGATGATCATATATTGATTTATGAAGGATCGCTGTTATTCCCCTTTTTGAGCTTGGATTTGGTACCGACCCTATGAAGTTAGGTGATAACTAATGTCACTCTGGAACCTATGAGCGTGGCCGATACACGGATTCTATACCGATCCAATACATAAATTTTGTATCAGGTTATTGTGACACATGGATTTTGTATCGAGATACAAGGATCTTGTATCGAGATACATGGATATTGTACCGCTTTGAGCATGGATTCATATTCTTGATTCATTTAGAATCATTCATTTAAATGCTAACTGTTGCATGCCATATATATATATATAAAATTTTCTTTCTCACAGATAGTTGTGATCATGTATTCAAACTTGTGCTAGTTGGGAGCCTCAACTCCGCTGATTAAATCATGCCAGCTTTACTTGCCATACTTGAGCAGTATTATGATTATCTGTTGAACTGGAAAAATATGATTTATGTCTTTCGATTGCTTTATACCTTGACATCTATTGATCATGAGGATAATTACTATTCCAGCTTCAGGCTTGCTATTATTTATATGTTATAAGTAGTCTGATGCATCTAGCCTCACCACTACTTCATTGAGGCTGGACTTGATAATGGGTATCGCCTATGGTTTACTCAAACTACGATTCTACACATTTTTGTATAGTTTCTAAGGCTGGTATCACGATACCTATAACGACCAGATCGATTGTTCTGCTTTCTAGATCTCCGTTCCCCTAAATAAGACTCCGGTATGTGCTTTAAGTGTTTTATGAATTGCGGGGATGGTTACTTTGGGATTTGGAAGGGTTCGGGTTGAAATCAGAACACTTAGTTCCTTAATGTTGGCTAAATAGGGCTAAGTTTGACTTGAGTCAACGTTTTGAATAAACGACCTTTGAATCGAGATTTGACGCTTCCAATAGGTTTGTATGATAATTTCGTACTTGGGTGTATGTTCGGATCGGGTTTTGGATGACCCGGGAGAATTTCAACGCTTAATATTGAAAGTTGGAACATTGAAGGTTTTAAAGTTCTTTAAAATTGGTTTGGAGTAGGTTTTGATGTTATCGAGGTCCGCTAAGGATTCCGAGCCTAGGATAGTTTAGTATGGTGATTTAAGACTTGCACACAATATTTGGTGTCATTCCGAGTAGTTTAAGCATGATTCGGCGCGTTCGGAGCGAATTGGAAACTTGAAGTTCATAATTTGATTCAATTTAGTTTTGGGGTGCGATTCTTAGTTTTATTGTTATTTTATGCGTTTCGAGGATTCGAGCAAGTCTGTATTATATTTATGAACTTGTTGGTGCATTTGGATAGGGTCTCGAGTTGCTCAGGGGTGTTTCGGACCACCTGAGAGCTAAGTAGGAGAAACCGGAGCCTCGTGTTCGCCATGAAGGATTTGGCCGTGTGGCGATTTGTTCTTCACATTCGCAATCAGGAGGTCATGTTCATGAAGCTTTGAGATCCTAGGACTACACGTTCGCGAAGGTCTCCTTGCGTTCGCGTAGAAGAAAGGGACTTGGGAGGGCCATAACCTTTCCCGTTCGCGAAGGTACTGTCGCATTCGTGATTCTCAGGTGGGCCAAGCATTCCCGATTGTGAGACTGCCCTCGCGTTCACGATGAAGGTTTCCTGGGCCTGGGGGAGATTTGCCTTCGCAATCACGAGGCTCATTCCGCGATCGTAAAGAAGGATCGTTGTGCAGAGACTTTATTAAAAGCGAGACTTAGGCCAATATTTCATTTATTACACTCTTGGGAAATTTTGGAGCTTTAAATAGGGGGATTTCAACCTAAATATTGAAGGTAAGTAATTCCTATCCATTGTAAGTTTAATGCATAGATTATGGGTAGATTTTCATGTAAAATTGTGGGTTTGGTTGAAAAACCTAGGTTTTGATAAAAATGGGATTTAACCACGAAAATGGTTATGGAATTGAGTGAAAATTATTTACTTGAATTCGTGAGGTTATGGGGAACAACTTTCTTTGAAAATTTCTGGAATTCGGGCATGTGGGCCCTGGGATGAATTTTGGAACCTTTCAATTGTGATTGGGTAATCACTCTAATAGTTAGAATATGAACTTTTGAACATGTATTGATTAATTTATACAACATTTGACTAGTTTCGTATCGTTCGGCACCGGTAGTGGCTTTAAAGTGAATTTGAGGCCGGAAAGTGAGCTTTGAGACGAGCTAAGCCTCTTGTCTAACCTTGTAAGAGGGAATTACCCCAAAGGTGATCTAAATTAATATTTGCTTCTAATTGTGGGGGCTACGTATGCACGAGGTTACGAAAGTCCGTGCGTAGCTACTATTTATGCTTATGTCCGGGAAGTGTAGGACCTAAATCATGAATTACTTGTAATGTTTGCACCCTATTTGTTAATTTAAGTGCCTAAATTACATTATAACTTGTTAGAGGAATTGTAAAAGTACGAATTTCACTTGCTTTAGTTTAGAGCGGATTACTTGACCGTTAATGGAAATTGTATTACATTGTGTATTAGCCTTGTATAAAGTTTAAGTCAAATGCTTATAAAGTATCCTCATTTATTGTGGAGCGGGCCGAACGCCTGGATAGTAGAATAGATGCATCTATGGATCGTGTCATGCGTCCATAGGCAGTGTACATGTTATTCTGGATCGGGCCATACGACCTCGGCATAAATTGTGCTTAATAATACTTTGAGCATAATCATACTTGGTATTATTTTGTAGCTTGTGACGTTACAATTATTAATGCCAAAAATTTACTTGGAATTTATTAATTTGTGAAAGAATTATTTGTTCCTGCTTGTTAATGAGTTATTTTATTATTTACATAAGACATGTTTATTTAGAATATGTATTCATATTGTTAGCCCATAGTAAGTGTCGAAGTCGACCCCTTGTCGCTACTTCTTCGAGGTTAGACTAGATACTTACTAGGTATTTATGTACTCACGCCACACTTCTGCACTAACCGTGCAGGATCTGAGGTAGGTGCATTTGCCGATCACACCTGCGCACATCCCCGTTACCCGTAGGCCTAGTGGTGAGCTGCTTCCTGAACCGTTCCGCAGCACCTAGAGTCTCTCATTTCATTCATCTCAGACAGTAGTTAGAGTTTTGTATAATCTATTAGTGCCCATACACTTGTGACACCCGGTCTTGGCCCACAATAGCAGACTTGTGGTTTTGGATTATTACTATGGTTATGACTGATTTAGTTATTTAAACCTGGTATTTCTTAAATCTTTTAATTAAAGAAAACTTAATTACTTGAAAATTTATTAAAAAGAGAAATCACGTGGTTAGTTCACTATTGTCTTGCCTAGCGGCGGTGCTGGGCGCCATCACGAACTATAATAGAATTGGGTTGTGACAATACCCTTTGAGTTGGATAGATGTGTATTATTGGAGACTTCGTGGTGAACATCCATACTGTTTCAACTCGCAACACCTGGAATCCCCGTCCTTATTTATCTCATGTCTATTTTCGTTCTCACATACCGTTGTGAGCATGTATTCAAACTTGTACTTATTCAGTAGTTGCTCGTGTACTTATTGTTGATGGTCAATTTTGACCCTCCCTTTTAAAATTAATTTATTTATACTCAATAATTTGCCATGAAGGTTTTGAAAATATTTTCAATCAATAATACCTATTTAAAAAAAATTAATTTAGTATTAGCAATTTTTAAATTGATAATTTGATGTTATAATTATAATTACAAAAATACCATGCTTTCTATTTTAAGATTATTAGAATAACTTATATATACATAGGCTTTATAATTAATTTAATGAATTAATCTTTAATTTCTAATTAATTATATTAATGCGTTAATAATTCAAATTAGTGTTACAATCTGGAAAATAAGGTATTTTAAAATAATTAGTAGTATATTTTATAATTATAATTATACTACAATTTATTGAAAATAATTAAATTTATTTAATTTAATTTCAAAAGGGGTTAAAATACTAAAAGGCTATAATTCCAATACTAAATTAAACATGGGTTGCCGACCATTTAAATAAGTTTTTACCCAAATGACCAACCCAATCCGAAATAACCCAGTCAAAACAAATCCTCTAATCCACCTTGGAAATCCTTGCCATTTCTTTTAAACCAATCAAGACTCGCTACGTCACCCATCTCCAACGCACACAAAACAAACACAATTGATCTGGGCGGCTGTTTCTATGATCAACAACCCAAGTTTTTTGACTCCACTTCCTCATTAATTTAGAAAGCCCAGAGAGTTAATCGTAACTGTTTGTCACGACCCCAAATCCTAAACCGGCTGTGATGGCGCCTATCGTGGAACTAGTCTAGCCAATAACCACATGTTCACAATTTCTTTCAAAATCCCAATCAAAATCCAAGCATTTAAAAAATATACAGAGTTTGCTAAATAAGTAGGCCAATAAACAGTGCCACCAACCCCAAAACCCGGAGCCAACAAGTCATGAGCATCTAGAAGAATAAGCCAAAACATACTATCATAATACAAAACCTCCGAATGAAAGCTAGATACAAAAAGAAGGGAAAAACAAAGATGCTGCAGACGCTGAAAAACTACCTCTATATCCCACAATCCGGCTCTGCGCGGAATAAATGGCTAATGCTCGATATCTGCACCTGAATCTGCACACAAGGGTGCAGGGAGTAATGTGGGTACGCCAACTCAGTAGTAATGGAAATAAATCAAGTCTAAGCGGCAAGGAAACACATAAATCAATGCCATCAAATCACAATATACATATCCTTACTTTCCAATAGTATAACATTGATGTATGAAATCGTCACGCCTTATAACTAACTTCAGAAAAATCCTTTGAAGAATGTATGATTTTCAACAACTTCAAACCGAAAGATTTAGTATGAAAATGAAATGAATCATATAGAGGCCCCTCAGGCAAAACATATTTCATAAGCTCAGTGTAAGAGTAGTAAAATCATAAGTAGCCCCTCGGGAAAAACATGTATCATAATCAGCCCCTCGGGCATGGACTCACAGTCACTCATAATCAGTCCCTACGCACCTCACAGTCGCTCATGTCTCCCAAATCACTTGTCACTCGGCACTCTGTGCGCTCACTGGGGGTGTGTACAGACTCCTGAGGGGCTCCTTGAGCCCAAGCGCTAATATCACTCAACACCTCACCATCACTCAGTACCTCACAATCAGGCCCTCGGCCTCACTCAGCAGAACCACTCAAAAGGTCCCTCGGGCGAATCAGTAAAATAGGGTACTCGACCCAAAACATCAGTTTAAATCTCAAAGTGGTGTAAATAATGCTGAATTTAGAAAATAGTAAGCACAATGCGGCTGAGTAAAACCATCAATACATAGTGAGGTAAAACAACAGTAAAAAGCCCCCAAGGGGTCTAAACAGATCGGCACGAGGCCCCAACACGGCTTATAGCCCAAATATTTCAACACTCTTTAGAATATGATTTTAACATAAGGTTTTGAGTAAAATATGCAACTCATTAGTTGCCGCGGAGAGGACCAAGTCCAATCCAAAAATCAGTACGCGTCACATACTCGTCATCCGACATGTGCGCCATTCCAAAATTAGTAAGAAAATATGTAGTCCGGGGTTCCATACCCTCAGGACATGATTTATAACCATTACTTACCTCTACCGGGCCACAACACTAGTCCGCAATGCTCTTGCCCCTCGAATTGGCTCCCGATTGCTCCGAATCTTGCCAAAACCAGTTTAACATCATCAATATATATCAAAGGAACTCAACCCAATCGAAAATTATCAAATTATATAAGAATCTCGAAATTCGGCCAAACCCGAGCCCCAGGCCCACGTCTAGAAATTCGATATTTTTTACATCTCTAGAAACCTCGTCCTCCCACGATTCTACTTATACCAAAATCATCACAATCGGATCACAATTGCCTACCCAAAACCTCAAAAGAAATTCCAATTCTCCACCCTCTTCTTCCCAACCTTTTCCTACTTAAATCCTTAAATTTTCAATCCTAATCCAAACAAAATAGCATAGGAACGATGTTAGTAACCAAAGAACTTACCTTTTCTGAAGAATCTCGAGTTTCCTTCTCCAAATTGCCTTCAAAGAACTCCTCCCGCATGCAAAAATGATGAAAATAAGAGAATTTTTGTGGAGACCCTTTATATATTGTTTCTGCCAGCATTTTCGCACCTACGGTCCCAGGTGCGCACCTGCGGGATCCCACTTAACTGACCAATTTCCGCACCTGGGGCCACTCCTCGGCACCTGCTGCTTTGCAGGTGCGACCCAAACTTCGCACCTGCGGAAAAATTCCCTACTTAGCCTTTTTCGCACCTGCGCACTGCCCATCGCACCTACAACATCGCACCTGCGGCTACCCATCCGTAGGTGCGGCCAACACCAGAAAATCACACCAGCATTTATTTCTGGAAATTTTCAAAGTTCAAAACCCCGCCAATTATCCGAAATCAATCCCGAGCCCCTCAGGTCTCCAACCAAACATACCAACACACCCCATAGCATTATTCCAACTTAGTCGAGCCTTTGAAACACCAAAAACGACACGAAAACACCAAAATTACATCAAATTCAAGCCTATGAACTTTGAAACTTCCAAATTTCGCCAACTACGTCGAACTAACCAAAACACCTCCGATTGACCTGAAATTTTGCAGACATATTCAAAATGACATTATGAATCTGCTCCAACTTCCGAAATTCCATTCTGACCCCGATAGCCTATTTTCCATTGCCGACCGGAAATCACCAAAAACTATCTTCCACCAATTCAAGCCTAATTCTACACCGGACATCACAAAAATATTCTGAACACACTCCTAAGTCCCAAATCACCTAATGAAGCTATCCGAGCCATAAAATTTGCATTCCGAGGTTGTTTACCAATAAGTCAACTCTCAGTTGACTTTCTCAACTATTAGGCTATTTTAAGAGACTAAATGCCTCAAGTCTCACCATAATCACTCCGGACCAAAACCAACTGACCCAAAACAACAAAAATAGGCTAGAAATACATAACAAATGCAAAAATGGGGGAAATGGGGTAAATCTCACGGAACGACCGGCCGGGTCGTTACATCCTCCCCCTCTTAAACAAAAGTTCGTCCTCGAACGGGTCTAGAAACATACCCGGAGTTTCGAATAAGTGAGGATATCTATCCTGCATCTCCCGCTCGGTCTTCCAGGTGGCATCTTTCACCGGATGCCCTCTCCACTGAACCTTCACTGAAACTATATCCTTAGACCTCAGCTTCCTGACTTGTCGACCCAAAATAGCCATTGGTTCTACCTCATATGACATATCACCCTCGAGCTGAACTGTGTTGAAGTCCAAAACATGGAAAGGGTCACCAAAATACTTCTGGAGCATCGAAACATGGAATACTGGATGAATACTCGATAAACTGGGAGGCATAGCAAGCCTATAAGCCACCTCCCCCAACCCTCTGAAGTACCTCAAATGGCCCAATGAACCTGGGACTCAACTTCCCTCTCTTCCCGAATCTCATAACACCCTTAATGGGTGACACCTACAACAACACCTTATACCCAACCATGAAAGAAACATCTCGGACCTTCCGGTCCGCATAACTCTTCTGCCTAGACTGAGCCGTGCGAAGCCGCTCCTGAATCAACTTTGCCTTACTCAAAGCATCCTGAACCAAGTCTGTGCCCAACAACCTAGCCTCTCCCGACTCAAACCAACCAACCGGAGACTTGCACCTCCTACGGAGCCATCTGGATTCTCGACTGATAGATGTTATTATATACAAACTCCGCTAGTGGCAGAAACTTGTCCCATGAACCACCAAAGTCAATCCTACAAGCACGCAACATATCCTCCAAAATCTATATGGTACGCTCCGACTGCCCGTCGGTCTGATGGTGAAACGCTATGCTCATCTCGACTTGAGTACCTAACTCTCTCTGCACGACTCTCCAAAACTGGGATGTGAACTGAGTGCCTCTGTCAGAAATGATAGAAACTGGAACCCCATGCAATCGGACAATCTCCTTGATATAAATCTCAGCTAACCTCTCTGAAGAATACGTAGTACCAACATGAATAAAGTGCACGGACTTGGTTAGACGATCCACAATAACCCATATAGCATCAAACCTCCTCGAAGTCCGTGGGAGTCCAACTTTGAAATCCATGGTGATCCGCTCCCACTTCCACTCTGGAATATCAAACCTCTGAAGCAATCCACCCGGTCTCTGGTTCTCATACTTGACCTGCTGACAGTTGAGACACCGAGGCACAAACTCCACAATATCCTTCTTCATCTTCCTCCACCAATAATGCTGCCTCAAATCCTGATACATCTTCGCGACACCCTGATGGATGGAATACCGGAATATGAACCTCTGCCAGAATCAAATCTCGAAGCCCATCTACATTGGGCACGCAAATCCGGCTCTGCATCCTTATGACCCCGTCATCACCAATAACCACATCCCTGGCATCACCACGACGGACCCTGTCTTGAAGAACAAGAAAATGTGGATCATCATACTCGCGTGCTCTAATATGATCGTAAAGAGAAGACATGGAGGCTACACAATCCAACAACTGCGGGGGCTCTGATAGGTCCAATCTCACCAACTGATCTGCTAAGGTCTGAACATCAAGGGCTAATGGCCGCTCTGCTACTGGAAGGTAGGCTAGACTCCCCAAACTCTCTGCTCTGCGACTCAAGGCATCGACCACTACATTGGCCTTCCTCGGGTGATATAAGATAGTGAGGTCATAATCCTTGAGGAGATCCAACCGTCTCCTCTGACGCAAATTCAAGTCCTTCTGCCTCAGCATATATTGCAAACTGCGATGATCAATGAAAACTTCACACTGCACTCCATATAAATAATGCTGCCAAATCTTCAAGGCATGAACAATGGCAACTAACTCAAGATCGTGCACTGGATAATTCTTCTCGTGCACCTTCAATTGTCTGGACGCGTAGGCAATCACCCTACTGTGCTGCATGAATACCGCTCCTAAGATAACTTTAGAAGCACCACAATAAACTGTGTAAGGACCCGAACCAACATGTAAAACTAGTACTGGAGCTGTAGTCAATGCTAACTTGAGCTTCTGAAAGCTCTCCTCACACTCATCAGACCATCTGAATGGAGCACCCTTCTGGGTCAATCTGGTCAAAGGCGAAGCAATAGAAGAGAAACCCTCTACAAAGCGACGATAATAACCCGCCAAACCAAGGAAACTCCTAATCTTTGTATCTGAGGACGGTCTAGGCCAACTCTGCACCGCCTCTATCTTCTTTGGATCAACCTGAATCCCCTCACTAGACACCACATGCCCAAGAAAGCTACCGAACCAAGCCAAAACTCACACTTGGAGAATTTTGCATAAAGCTTCTCCTCCCTTAACCTCTATAACACAACTCTCAAACGTTGAGCATGATCTTCCTGGCTACGAGAATAAACCAGGATGTCATCAATGAACACAATGACGAAGGAATCAAGATAAGGCTGAAACACGTTGTTCATCAATTGCATGAACGAAACTGGGGCATTGGTCAACCCAAACGACATAACCAAGAACTCATAATGACCATATCTGGTCCTGAAAGCAGTCTTCGGAATGTCAGAATCCCAAATCCTCAACTGAAGATACCCAGATCTCAAATCAATCTTGGAAAACACTCTGGCTCCCTGAAGCTGGTCAAACAAATCATCAATGCGGGGCAAGGGGTACCGGTTCTTCACCGTAACCCTATTCAATTACCGGTAGTAAATACACATACGCATGGACCAATCCTTCTTCTTTACGAACAACACCGGTGCACCCCAAGGTGACACACTAGGCCGAATGAACCCCTTATCCAGGAGTTCTTGAAGTTGCTCCTTCAATTCCTTTAGCTCCGCTGGTGCCATACGATAAGGTGGAATAGAAATAGGCTGAGTGCCTGACACCAAATCAATATCCCTGTCAGGTGGCATGCCTGACAGGTCTGAAGGAAACACATCCGGAAAGTCACGGACCACAAGAACTGAATCAATAGCGGGAGTCTCACCACTGACATCCCTCACAAAGGCCAAATAAGATAAACACCCTTTCTCAACCATGCGCTGAGCCTTCAGGTAAGAAATCACCCTGCTAGGCATATACTCGGAAAAACCTCACCACTCAACCCTCAGACGCCCCAGCATAGCTAAGGTCACGGTCTTAGCGTGACAACCAAGAACAACATGGCACAGAGATAACCAATCCATGCCCAATATCACGTCAAAATCGACCATGCGAGTAACAATAGGTCCACTCGAGTCTCCAGACCCCCAATAGATATCATACACGACCGATACACACGGCCCAGTGGTCTAGCCGGTGACTGGTCACTCTGATCGGTATGGCGTGTCCTCACCATGTGTGAGAGAATGACACAACGTAAGTTCAGATTTCAAGAATCAATAGATCAACACGAAAGAGTTCAAGAAAGATAGAAATATTTCCTAAAAGTTTGGTAGCCTCTCGAAGATAAGTACATACGTCTCTGTACCGAGCCGCAAGACTCTACTAAACCTGCTCATGACCGTTGAGTCCTATGTAACCTAGGCTCTGATACCAAACTGTCACGACCTCAAATCCTAAACAAGCCGTGATAGCACCTATGGTGGAACTAGGCTAGCCAATAACCACATGTACACAATTTCTTTCAAAATCCCAATCAAAATCCAATCATTTAAAAAATATACAGAGTTTGCTAAATAAGTAGGCCAATAAACAGTGCCACCAACCCCAAAATCCGGAGCCAACAAGTCATGAGCATCTAGAAGAATAAGCCAAAACATACTATCATAATACAAAACCTCCAAATGAAAGCTAGATACAATAAGAAGGGAAAAATAGAGATGCTACGGGCACTGAACAACTACCTCTATATCCCGCAATCCGGCTCTGCGCGGAATAAATGGCTAATGCTCGATATCTGCACCTGAATCTGCACACAGGGGTGCAGGGAGTAATGTGACTACGCTAACTCAGTAGTAATGAAAAATAAATCAAGTCTAAGCGGCAAGGAAACACATAAAATCAATGCCATCAAATCACAATATACACAGCCTTACTTTCCAATAGTATAACATAGATGTATGAAATCATCATGCCTTATAACCAACTTCAGAAAAATCCTTTGAAGAATGTATGTTTTTCAACAACTTCAAACCGAAAGATTTAGTACGAAAATGAAATGAATCATATAAAGGCCCTTCGGCAAAACATATGTTATAAGCTCAGCGTGACAGTAGTAAAATCATAAGTAGGCCCTCGGGGAAAACATGTATCATAATCAGCCCCTCAGGCATGCCTCACAGTCACTCATAATCAGTTCCTCAGCACCTCACAGTCACTCAGTACCTCACAGTCACTAATGCCTCCAAAATCAATTGTCACTCGGCACTCAACACTTAGCACTCATCACTCGGCACTCTGTACGCTCACTAGGTGTGTGTACAGACTCCGGAGGGGCTCCTTCAACCCAAGCGCTATCTCACTCAGAACCTCACCATCACTCAGCACCTCACAATCAGGCCCTCGGCCTCACTCAACAGAACCACTCAAAAGGCCCCTCGGGCGAACCAATAAAACAGGGTACTCGACCCAAAACATCAGTTTAATTCTCAAAGTGGTGTAAATCATGTTGAGTTTCGAAAACAGTAAGCACAATGCGGCTGAGTGAAATCATCAATACATAGTGAGGTAAAACAGCAGTAAAAAGCCCCCAATGGGTCTAAACAGATCGGCACGAGGCCCCAACACGGCTTATAGCCCAAATATTTCAACAATCTTTAGAATATGATTTAACATAAGGTTTTGAGTAAAATATGCAACTAATTAGTTGCCGTGGAGAGGACCTAGTCCAATCCAAAAATCAGTACGCGTCACAGACTCGTCATACGACATGTGCGCCATTCCAAAATTAGTAAGAAAATAAGTAGTCCGGGGTTCCATAACCTCAGGATAGGATTTATAACCATTACTTACCTCTATCGGGCCACAACGCTAGTCCGCAATGCTCTTACCCCTCGAATTGCCTCCTGATTGCTCTGATCTAGCCACAACCAATTTAACATCAACAATATATATCAAAGGAACTCAACCCAATCGAAAATTATCAAATTATACAAGAATATTGAAATTCCGCCTAACTCGAGCCCCCGGGCCACATCTCGGAATTCGATAATTTTTACATCACTAGAAATCTCGTCCTCCTACGATTCTACTCATACCAAAATCATCACAATCAGATCACAATTGCCTACCCAAAACGTCAAAAGAAATTCCAATTCTCCACCCCTTCTTCCCAACCTTTTCCTATTTAAATCCCTAAATTTTCAAGCCTAATCTGAACAAAATAACATGGAAACGATGTTAGTAACCAAATAACTTACCTTTACTGAAGAATCTCGAGTTTCCTTCTCCAAATTTCCTTCAAAGAACTCCTCCCGCATGCAAAATGGTGAAAATAAGAGAATTTTCGCGGAGGCCCTTTATATTCTTTTTCTACCAGCATTTCCGCACCTGCGGTCCTAGGTGCGCACCTACGGAATCCCACTTAACAGACCAATTTCCGCACCTGCGGCTTCGCAGGTGCGGCCCAAACTTCGCACCTGCGGAAAAATCCCCTGACTAGCCTTTTTCACACCTACGCACTTCCCATTGCACCTGGGACATCGCAACTGCGGCTACCCATCCGCAGGTGTTGTCAACACCAAAAAATCACACCAGCAGCTATTTCTGCAAATTTTCCAAGTTCAAAACCCCGCCAATCATCCGAAATCAATCCCGAGCCCCTCGAGGCCCCAACCAAACATAATAACATACCCCATAGAATTATTCCAACTTAGTCGACCCTTCGAAACATCAAAAACAACACGAAAACACCAAAATTACATCAAATTCAAGCTTATGAACTTTAAAACTTCCAAATTTCGCCAACTACGCCGAAACCAACCAAAACACCTCCGATTGACCTGAAATTTTGCAGACATATCCAAAATGACATTACAAACTTGCTCCAACTTCCAGAATTCCATTCTGACCCCGATAGCCTATTTTCCACTGCTGACCAGAAATCACCAAAAACTAACTTTCGCCAATTCAAGCCTAAATCTACACCGGAAATCAGAAAAATATTCTGAACACACTCCTAAGTCCCAAATCACCTAACGAAGCTATCTGAGCCATAAAATCCGTATTCCGAGGTCTTTTACCATTAAGTTAACTCTCAGTTGACTTTCTCAACTATTAGGCTACTTTAAGAGACTAAATGCCTCAAGTCTCACCATAATCACACCGGATCCAAACCAACTAACCTAACACAACAAAAACAGGATAGCAATACATAAAAAATGCAGAAATGGGTGAAACGGGGTAAATCTCACGGAACGACCGGCCGAGTCGTTACACAGTTGGATCACAAGGATCCAAAGGCCACCAAAAATCCCCATAAAAATGCTATATTCTAAAATATTAGGACCGTTGATCTAAAACATCAATGTCCCAGATCCAATATCTCGAGTTTATTTTTTTGTAACCTAGATACGGCCACCCCTATCTCCCAAACCCTAATCATTTCCCCCAAGAGCCCGTCTGCCTCCCTTTCCCCTTTCTCTCCCTTTTCTCTCAATTTCACAGGCTCAAATTAATCAAATACCTTGCACGAATTCATGCAAGGTCATGAATCTATCAAGAAGTCATCCCTAATGTCTCGTATGTTCGTGATTCTCATTGAAAACTTTGCTGTTTCACCGATAAAATTCAAAATTCCCCAAGTCCGAACACTATACCGAAGAATTAAACTTTAAATTCCTTGATTTCTTTTATGCTCCATCAAATCGGAAAATGCATGAGGTTTTCCCAAAGTTTCATGTTATTCGATGTATAGAGGTCAAACATAGTGGCCTCTAGACATTGGAGTCTTAGCCGATGGAATTGGCTCATCAACAGTCGTTCCTTATCTTCAAACGCGTACGTAAAATCTATATTGATTCTCCCTTTGTTCTTTCTGATTTTTCCCGACTATGCTCACATCATCAACTCATCGTCACCTTCCACTCACAATTGTATCTGCTGAAACCCTAAGTTGTTGAACGGCGCTTAAGTAGGGTCTGCAATGCTATTACCTAACAATCACCAACAAAACCTAACAATCTTAAAGAAATAATTGCAAAAACAATAGTGTTTAGAGTTTTCATAAGTCTTTGCTCGATTTATGCCTCCTCTCTTTTTCTTGGTTCTGAGTTACTGGTTGGAGTTTGAGTCTTGGGCTTCTAAACGGCTAAACTGAGCTCTATGTTTGGTTTGTTGCCTTAAAGTAGGTCAGTAAAATCTTAACCTTACCCTTCTCTTGTTTTGTTTGAATAGTTGAGCTTGATTTGTTCTGTTATCATTTACTAAGTAATGATAGTGATAATATGCTATGGTTGAATGTTTTCCTATGTTTGTCAATGATATATGGTTAATAATAGAACAATATTCATATTAATAAACATCTGATGATACATATCTACTGGTTAACCTTGAAAACAACTAAAGAACTTCTTAAATGTTCCTAATATCTCGTCAAACCTCCTTGATGTTCTATTAATACTACTATGACTGTTATGCTAATTTGCCTCAAGTGTTATTTGCATTTCATAATGGTTCACTTAATAACCTAGACTTAAACAAAGTGTGAACTTGTTTAGTGGTGAAAACCAAATTGTAATCTTAGTTTATAATACACTAGCTCATGACTTTAAAACCAATTTTATCTCCCTGACATGCCTTTGTGGTTCTGTTGATTCTTAAAAGTTTATTAATAATATGATTGAACTCATGACTGCTTGAACATATTATGTAACCATGCCCTAAGCTAGTTGGATCTTTGTGTCACTTTTATGTATATTCTGAGATTGCTATACACTTAACTTAAGCTATGAGGGTGGGTAAGACATATTCAAGTTCTGATATCCTATTTGTTGAGATAAGGTGCTGAAACTAAGATCCACTATACCTGAAATCCCATATTTGATTTGCTTAACAAATTTCCCCAATATGATGATACCCCTACCCCTATTATGCAACTCATATAGTGGCACTGTTAGCTTGATTCTTTGATTATTTTATTCATTTGTAAATAATATGACATCTGCTAAGTGTACCTTGTTTTTGCTCCCTTGGATACTTTGCACTACTTTTGCTTGTCTCTCTTATTCATGTATATGCCTACACTATCTTTAAAACCTCACTAAGCTCTATTAAGAGAACTAGACTTAGCTTGTGAACCTTTTGTTGCTATTGTTTGAGTAAAGCAACATGCTTTGTTCTCCAAAGAGATTAGTATGAAGTTAAAAGCTCTCAGATAGAAGTAATCATGCCATGGGATTTAGAGTAAAACCAGACTGTTAGCTTGAGATTATGTTAATACTCTTAGAAGTTCTAATTGAAGTTGTGAATTTGTGACCCTGTTAATATCTTTTAGAAGTTCTAATTGTAGTTGTTAATTTGTATCTCTGTTAATACCATTAGAAGTTCTAACTATGGTTGTTGGTTTGTACCTCCATGAATACTCTTTAGAAGTTCTAATTGAAGCAATTAATCTCTATCTCTAATTGAAGTTGCTAACCTGTATCTCTACTAACACGCTTTTGGAAGTTTCAATTGTAATTATTAATCTGCATTTCTGTTAATACCCTTTTGAAGTTCTAATTGTAGCTGTTAACTGGCACCCCTCCTAGTAATCCTTAGAAGTTCAACTGAAGTTGTTAATTTGCATCTATGTCAACATTCTTTAGGAGTTCTGTAACGACCCGACCGGTCATTTTGATCTCTAGCACATCGTTCAGCGGTCCGAAGTCGTGAGCAGCTCCATTTCAGGTATTATGACTTGTAGGTGTGGTCGGAATAGAATTTCAGAAAGTTTAGAGTTGATTTGGAAAGAAAATTCTCATTTCAGAAGCCTTAAGTTGGAAGAATCAACTAAGATTGGAATTTTGAGTAAACGACCTCTGAATCAGGATTTGAAGGTTCCAGCAGGTTCGTATGAGGATTTCGGACTTGGGCATATGTCCGGATCGGGTTTTGGATAACCCGGGAGTGTTTCAGCGTATATTATGGAAGTTAGCATTTTAGAAGTATTTCATAGATTTGGGCTTGAAGTGCATTTCAGTGATGTTGGTGTCCATTTGGTATTCCGAGTCTGGGAATAGCTTCGTATGGTGATTCTGGAGTTGGGGGCGCAATCGGAAGTAAATTCAGATGCCAGAGGTTATTTTTAAGTCATTCGGCTAAAGATAGAAAATTGAAGATTTTTGAGAAATCCAACGGAAGTGGAAGTTTTGATATCGAGGTCGGAATGCGATTCCTGAAGTTAGAGCAGGTTCGTAATGTCGAATATGACTTGTGTGAAAATTTGGGGTAAATCGGACGTGTTATGATAGGTTTCGGCATCGGATGTAGAAGTTGGAAATTTCTAAGTTCATAAAGTTGAGATTAGGGTGCAATTCGTGGTTTCGATGTTGTTTGATTTGATTTGAGGCCTCGAGAAAGTCCGCATTATGTTTTGGAACAGGTTGGTATAATTGGACGGGGTCTCGGGGGCCTCGGGTGGTTAACGGATCAAATTGAGAGTTTGAAGAAGGCTGGAATTGCTGTCATCTGGTGTGACCGCACCTGCGAGGATTTGGCTACAGGTGCGGAGCCGCAGGTGCGGCTATGGCACCGCAGGTGCGAAGAATTGATGGTCCAGCTGGGAGTGCAGGTGCGATGGTATTTCCGCACCTGCGAGGTCGCGAATGCGGGTTATGCGGCGCAGGTGAGAGGTTGTCTTGAGTTAAGGAAAACCGCAGGTGCGAAAAATGGCCTGGGCAGAATGATTTAAAACTAAGAATTTATGACCATTTCTTCATTTCTTCTTTGGTTTGGTCGATTTTGGAGGAGCTTCAAGAGGATTTATTCATGCAACGTCAAGGTAAGTAACTCCTTCATGCTTCTAAGTTAAATACAAGATTATATGCATGGATTAGGCATGGAAATTGATTGGAAATTTGGAGAATCTTAAAGAAACCTAGAAAATGGAAATTTGGATTTTTAGCCACGAATTTGAGCATGGAATGTAGAGTAAATTGTATATTTGAACTAGTGGAGCTATCTGTAGATTATATCTTCGAGAAATTTCGGATTCCGGGCACGTGGGCCCGAGGGAATTTTGGTCATTTGACTAAGTGGGGTTGGTCATTTAAAGTTATTAAAGATTTTTGGAAGAAGTCATTCCTTCACGTTGATTAAATTGTTATTTAACTAAATCACCCATGTTGATTAATTGTTATTAATATGACGAACATATAAAGTGTTAAACGTGAACGGAATTTATAATATTAACCCTGTTTCTAATAAATTGCCTATGATAATCATGCTTAATGTCGTACTTAAATATTCTAAATTGATCTTTAGCAAGTGTCTAATTTGACCCCTCGTCACTACCTCTCTAAGGTTAGTGACTTACTGATTACACATTATTTTTGTACTCATGCTACACTTGCTGTGCATTTTTATTGCACAGGTACTTTCATAGAAATGTGGAGGATTCGGAGACTTAGGCGAGCTGCATTGTGACGACCCAAAGGGTCATCACCTATGTTATTCCCTATACCGTACTTCTAAGGTCCTGAAAACCTCATTTGTAATTGCTTCGATTTGTGTGCGTAGTCTGGGGGCGTAGCCGGATAGCTTAAATATGAAGTTCTGTGAAAAATGCTAAGATTTGATATTAAAATGAATAAATTTGACTTCGGTTAATATTTTGGGTAAACGGACCCGGACCGAGACCCGGACCCGGACCCGTGATTTGACGGTCCCGGAGGGTCCGTAGAAAAATACGGGACTTGGTCGTATGCCCGAAATCAAATTCCGAGGTACCAAGCCCGAGAAATGAATTTTTGAGTAAAATTGTTTTCTGAAAATATTTAGGGAAACTGAAAATGAAATATGATTTGAAAGTAATGGTATCGGGCCCGTATTTTGGTTCCAGTGCCCGGTACAGTTCTTATATATGGTTTAAGCACTTTCTATAAAGTTTGGTTGAAATCGGATTTCGTTTAACATGTTTCAGACTTAAAAATGGAAAATTTGATGTTTTATGAAATTTGATAGAATTCATGGATATTGAGGTTTAATTCTATGTGTATAATTTCTGATGGCGATTTGATCGCACGAGCAAGTTCGTAGGATGTTTTATAAGTAATGTGTTAAACTTGGTGTCGTTCCGAGATGTATAGGTCAGTTTGGCACGTTGTTAGCGAGGTTAGAAAACTTAAAATTTCCTAAGTTGGTTCTTGAGGTTTGGGGGTGTGATTTCGAGTTTTAGCGTTGTTTTGAATGTTCCGAAGGCTCGAGCGAGTCAGTATTATGATTTGGGACTCGTTGGTATACTTAGATTAGGGCTCGGGAGGGCCCAAGTTCCTTCTCGACACCTAACGAGTCTAAAAACCAGCAAACTGAGCTGGTGGTGCACCTGCTCTGGTGTGACCGCAAGTGCGGTTGCCCAGCATCACAGGTGCGAGACTGCAAGTGTGGTCCCAGGCATCGCAGGTGCGATCACCAGTGGCCTGGCCAGCCATCGTAGGTGCGGTATCCTCTTTCGCCGGTGCAATCCCAGACCCCCAGCCCAGTTTCGCAGGTGCGAGGTTCTCCTCACAACTGCGAGATCGCAGGTGCGGTCGCATCCATCGCAGGTGCAATCACTATTCAGGCAGTGAGATTAAATACGGGGTTTAAACCCATTTCTCTCATTTTTCATCTCCTTCCTTAGACAAATTCCTCCATTGTTGAGTACTTTCGACCAGGTCTTGCAAGGTAAGTAATTTCCACCCATAAATTTGTTTCATGCATGTATCTTAGCCTAATTAATTACACAAATTAGTGCCAAAAATCCAAGAAAAATGGGTAGTAACCTAAAACTTGCGATCACCTTAGAATTTTCAGTGAATTGGCCATGAAATCAAGTAAAAATCGTGTATTTATGATCCTTAGGCCTTGGGTGAGTGTTTCCTTCGAAAGTTTCGAGAATCCGAGTGAGCGGGCCCGGGGTCAAATTTTGATAAAATTAAAAGTATGCTAGGAAATGTATAATTAGGCCATGTAATTGAATATTTGAATCCTTATTGATATACTTGAGTTGATTATGCCTAGATAATACCATTCCGGAGTCTAATTCTAAAGGAAAAGCGGTGTTAGAGGGTTGATTGCTATACTTTGGACCCGAGGTAAGTGTTCGGTCTAACCTTAGCTTGAGGGAATAGGAGTTGAGTATAATTTGCTACTTTCTAATTTCCAAATATGATGTATAGGCATGGTGACGAGTATCTATACATTGGTGTCTAGCATGACCGTGAGGCCTTATATTGTGAATATTCTGATTTTGTGGTAATTCCCATGCTTAATTGGTGATTTCTATATGTTGTGAAGAATATGTGAAGGGAATTGTATTCTTTAAACATTTGGAGCATTGGATCAACTTGTGAAATTAATTATAAAGATATATGAGATAACTACATCCTTTGGAGCATTGGCTCAAATTGTAACGTGAATGGTGAAGAATTATGAGATATTACGTATTTGGAGCATTGGATCAGATTGTGAAATGAAATGAAGAAATATGATATATAAAAGTCTTTGGAGCGTTGGCTCAAGTGATAGAATAAATCATGGAAATGAAAGTGAAAGAAAGAGAAAGAGTTATTGAAATATACCCTTGCCGAGATTTAATTGTTTAATTATTTGATATTGTCTCCCTTGCCGGGATTTAATTGTTTGATATTGTCTCCCTTGCTGGGATTTAAATGTTTGATATTGTCTCCCTTGCCAGGATTTCTAATTCCATTTGTTTTACCCCCTTGCCCGTTGTTTGTGATTGTTGTTTGGGTGAGGAAGAGTGTTAAAGCACGAAGGGTAATGCCGTGCACTTGTTTTAGTGAGTATGAGATCATAGCATGAAGGGTGATGCCTTGCACTTGTCTTGGTGAGAATGAGAGTAAAGAACGAAGGGTGATACCGTGCATGGTTTGATTTTGTCTCCCTTGCTGGGATGTTGATATTTCTGTTATTGTTCCCTTGCCGAGATTTCTATATCTGTTCTGTTTACTCCCTTGCCCCTGTTTGTGATTGCTGTTTGGGTGAGGAAGAGTGTTAAAGAAGGAAGGGTGATGCCGTGCATGGTTTGACATTGTGAGGAAAGGGTGTAAAGCACGAAGGGTGATTCCGTGCCGTACGATGTACCATTCCATACCGATATACATTGATTACATTATACATTGCATAGTGAGGAAGAGAGTAAAAGCACGAAGGGTGATGCCGTGCCATTATTTACATTGATTATATTATACATTGCATAGTGAGGAAGAGAGTAAAAGCACGAAGGGTGATGCCGTGCCATTATTTACATTTATTATATTATACATTACATAGTGTGGATGAGAGTAAAATCCCTAAGGGTGATGCCGTGCCATGATTTACATTGATTATATTATACATTGCATAGTGAGGATGAGAGTAAAACCACGAAGGGTGATGCTGTGCAAGTTTGTGATTTCTTGTCCTTATTGATATGCTGGCTTGTTGTTCCTTCCTTATTAAGATTTCTTATATGAAATTGTCATCTCCCAACAGCATGTTCCCCTTTCTTCGTTGTATATATGTATATATATTTATTTGAACTGCACAGGTTTATTTGGTAGTCTGGTTCTAGCCTCGCGACTACTTCGCCGAGGTTAGGCCAGGCACTTACTCAGTGCATGGGGTCGGTTGTACTGATGCTACACCTGCACTTCTTTTATGTTGTGCAGATAATGCAGCCGGACTCGGAGGACATCATTAGTGGGAGTGTCTTCCAGTTCATCACAGAGGCTTCAAGGTATACCTGCTGGCGTTCGTGGGCCTTGGCGTCTCTTCTATCCTCTTGTCTTCAATTTTGTCTTGTTTTTCCTTTAGTTTCGAAGGCAGACATGTATTTCCTTTCAGACTTGTATTTAGCACTCTTAGACAGTTCGTGAGTTTGTGACTCTAGGTTTTGGGAAATTTTGCATCGTTATGTTGTGATTGTATTTACTTAGCTTAAACTGTATTTATTCCGCTGATTTAATTTCGAAGCGTTTTTTCTTATTCTGGAAAGTTGAGATTTTTATGCTAGTTTAGTTATATATGTTGGCTTGTATAGCGGGTTTATCGTTAGCCGCCATCACGGCCCGATGGTGGGATTTTGGGGCGTGGAAAGTTGGTATTATAGCACTAGGTTAATTAGGTCTCACCACTCACGAACAACTTGATAGAGTCTGAGCGATTGGTACGGAGACGTATGTGCTTATCCCCCAGAGGCTGCAAAGTTAGGATGACTCCATATTTCTTTTCTTCTCCGTTGTGCGCTTTGATTCTGAGTAGTGATTGAGTTTCTATTCTATTCTCTCGCAGATGGCGAGGACGCGTGCTTCCCTTGGTTCCGCCCAGCAGCTTGACACTCCTGCTATAGCTCCTACTCAGGGTCGAGGTCGAGGACGAGGCCATGCTAGAGGCCCAGGCCGGGGCCGTACTCAGCCTAGAGCAACAGCCCCAGTGGAGGACCCTCAGGTCGAGTCTGACGAGGAGGTCCCAGTTTCGGCAATCCCAGTTGGATCAGCTCAGATCCCAGAGGGGTTCATAGCTACCCTAGTGCTTCAGGACGCCCTTGTCCGTCTAGTCGGACTCATGGAGAGTGTAGCATAGGCGAGTCTTCTTCCTACAGCACCAGCCGTCTCTCAGGCTGGGGGAGGTTCCCAGACTCCTGCCGCCCGCGTGCCAGAGCAGCTAGCCCCACAGTTTCAGACTCCGGCACCTCAGCCAGCCGGAGTAGCTCAGCCGGGTATGGAAGCACCGGTAGCAGAGGGAGCACCTATGTCAGCAGATGCTCTGTGGAGACTGGACAGGTTCACCAAGTTAGTTGCTACTACTAACACTGGTTCACCATCAGAGGATCCCCAGGATTACTTGGACAGCTGCCACGAGGTTCTTTGGAACATGGGCGTAGTGGAGTCCAATAGGGTTGACTTCGCTACTTTTCGGTTATCGGGCGCAGCCAAGAGTTGGTGGAGAGATTATTGCCTAGCCAGACCAGCTGGATCTATACCTTTGACTTGGACTCAGTTCTCAGAGGTATTTCTGGGGGAAGTTCCTTCCCATTACTCAGAGAGAGGACCTTTGGAGACAGTTTGAGCGTCTCCAGCAGGGATCTATGTCAGTCACTCAGTACGAGACCAGATTCATCACTCTAGCCCGACATGCTCTTATGATACTTCCTACTGATCGGGAGAGGGTTCGGAGATTTATTGGGGGATTGGCCCGGCCTATCAGACTTCAGATGGCTAGAGAGTCAGGTACATACATATCGTTCCAGGATGCGGCCAATATGGCTAGGAGGATTGAGATGATTCTTTCACAGGGTGGTGGTCAGGGGGCTGACAAGAGGATCTGTCATTTCGGTCGTTTCGGTGGAGCCTCATTTGGGGGCAGGGATTCGTCAGGCCGAGGTCATCCTCCCGGACCTTTTCATTCAGCTCTTCAGGTTTTCCATGGTACTTCGAGTGATCGTGGTTATCAATCACACTATTCTGATCAGCAGTCTTACAGTGCGCCACCAACTCCCATCAGTGCACCGCATCATCAGAGTTTTCGGGGTGGTCATTCAGGTCGACAAACTCAGATTCAGTTCCCTCAGCAGTCGAGGTCTTATTACACTTGTGGCGATTCGGGTCACCTTGCCAGATTTTTCCCTCGAGCATCAGGTAGTTCTCAGCATCATGGTTCCCGTGCCATGGTACAGGCACCGAGTGTTCCACAGCCTACCCAGCTAGCTAGAGGTGGGGGTAGGGGTGCTAGAGGTGGAGGTTGAGGTCATAGAGGTGGAGCTCAGGCCGCCAGAGGTAGAGGCCGGCCAGCAGCCGACCATCCCAGAGATGTGGTTCAGGGTGGTGGGGCCCAGCCCCGGTGTTATGCTCTTCTAGCCAGGCTAAAGGCTGAGTCTTCAGATGCAGTCATTACAGTCTTCAGATGCTTTAGCGCTATTTGATCCAGGGTCTACGTATTCGTATGTGTCCTCTTATTTTGCACCATACCTGGTCATCCCTAGTGATCCACTGAGTGTTCTTATTTATGTATCTACACCAATGGGTGACTCTATCATGGTCGATCGTGTCCATCGTTCTTGCGTTGTGGTGATTGGGGGTCTTGAGACCCATGTTGATTTGTTGCTTTTGGGTGTGGTCGACTTTGATGTTATATTGGGGATGGACTAGTTGTCCCCATATCATGCCATCTTGGATTTTCATGCCAAGACGATGACCTTAGCCTTTCCAGATTTTCCCCGTTTAGAGTGGAAAGGAACTCCTGGTCATTCTACCCGCAGTGTTATTTCGTACGTGAAGGCTCGACGTATGGTCGGTAAGGGGTGTTTGGCTTATTTGTCTTATGTACGCGATTCCAGTGTTGAGGTTCCCTCTATTGACTCGGTGCCCGTGGTTCGTGAGTTTCATGAGGTTTTCCCTTCAGACCTGCCGGGGATGCCACCGACAGGGACACTGACTTCTGCATTGATCTGGCTCCGGGCACCCAACCCATTTCTATTCCGCCGTATCGCATGGCCCCACCAGAGTTGAAAGAGTTGAAGGAACAATTGTAGGATTTTCGTGGGAAGGGTTTCATTAGACCCAGTGTTTCCCCTTGGGGTGCTCCAGTGTTGTTTGTGAAGAAAAAGGATGGTTCGATGAGGATGTGCATATATTACCGGCAATTGAACAAGGTTACAATCAAGAATAAGTATCCACTGACGAGGATTGATGATTTTTTCGATCAGCTTCAGGGTGCCAGGGTGTTTTCAGAGATAGACTTGAGATCTGGCTACTGATGCGAGGCTAGAATGCATAGTTTAATATGTAATATACCGTACTTTTGAGGTGCATTAATGATAAAATACACTTGTTATGTGCTTAATAGAGTTTATTTTATGTGTAGGTGAATTGGAGATGGAAATAGAGCTAAAGGGATGCAAATACGTCGAAAATACGCAAAAGGAGACACCCGGGAGATAGCCGGGCGTTTGCCCCCTAAAGCCTGACCCTACCTGGCGTTAGGGGGGGGGTATTTACCCCATAAGGCCAGGTAGCCCCTAGCGTTAGGGGGGCGTTAGGGCCCAAACGCCAGGCCTGCCCTGGCTTTAGGGGTGCGTTAGAGCCCAAACGCCTGGGGTTCCTAGTTCGGCCAAATCCGAGTTTTGACGAGTTTAAGTGTTCCCCGGTTGAAATAGAAGTCTCATACACGGTTAGGGTTCGCCCTAAACATATAAATAGACTCCTAAAACACAACTACGAGAGAGATTCGAAGAGGACAGAGGCGATTAGGAAGGATTCAACAAGAAAATACCATAGAAGTGACAAACATTGATTTCTACATCTAGTATTCA
>ML333281.1:39798-91449 GCA_005239505.1 Nicotiana paniculata | reverse complement strand
AATTTAAAATACAAAATAAATTTCAAATTATATGTAATTTTACTAATAAAAATTAGAAATTTAGTTCTTATCTTAAAGGTAAAAAAAATGCATAGACTAATTATTTGAAAATGCGGTCTAATTTAGAAAATAAAATTATAAGAATTATTTGAATTCGAGATGAGTTTTTTTTTTCATAAATATTTTTTTTGAAAATAGTACATAAAGAAATAAAAAAATATTAAAAATATTACTACAGTATTTAGATATAATGTGCTCAAAAATAATTTTTTTTTTCTATGATTAAAATAAAATGTTAAAAATATTAAATAAATTTCTAATATAGGTAAGTTTATTAGTGAAATAAAAAAATATTTGATTATTCAAAATAATTAGACTATTTGATTAGTCAAGTCAAGTGGCACAATAAAATTATTTAATTATTCTCTTATGGAAATTTTAACTATAAATAAAACTTATAATTCTAATTTGAAAATAAAAGGAAAAAAAATAATTTTGTTTTACGTATAAGAAAAAATAACAACTATTGGTTATTTTTTAAAGAAATAATAAATAGCTTCTCTATTAAAGTATTTATATCTAAACACTTAAACCAAATAATGAAAAGAAATAAAAAATAAAAGAGAAATAGGAAAATATAAAAATGTTGGTGTAGGGGTTTGAACCTTGTACCTAAGGACAAAATCATCTTCACAACTATCCTTCAACCAGTGGGTCGCCCAAATTTTTATTTTTTTTAATGTATAGCATCGTAAATAAAGGCGCTATACCTGCATTTACTTTTTGTCAGGGCTGTAGTGACCAATAACAAGACACTATAATTTAACGACAAGAGTTACCGTTAAGGTATAGCGCCCAGTTTTTGAGCGTAATATATAGTTATGTACTATTTTTTTTCCATTTATTTATGTTATTTATGTAAAAAAGAACCATATTCCAGTTCCGGACTCTAATGATGACACCTAATATTCTTCCCGTGGTTGGCCCACTTTGGCACAAAATTCTTCTGGAAACTAGCCTGAATAACATCATTTGATTTGAGCTAAGGCATAGAGGCAGACGTAGTAATAGCATGGGCTAGCTATCTTTAGCTCTATAATTCAAACGGAAAAGGTCCCAAACTGCTCTCACACTACTCGATTTGTATAAATATGCTCTTCGTTCATTATTGAGTCAAAAATTATTTTATGTTATTTTTCTGACTCACTTATGGTCTTATAATTAATGGTCAATGCCAAATTAAAAAATATTTACTTACATTACATGTGGTAATTTTTTATTTGTCCAATTTTAAATCATGACCCCAGTTAAATAAATTCACCATTAATTCATTTTTTTACCCAGCCCAAAAATTCGACCCGTCTTAAAATATGACCAAACTCTTGATTGTGAAAAAAAATTAATTTCTCCATCTTTCTAATTCTACTACCATCATAGCTGCCACCATCCGTTTTATTCCATAGCAACCATGTTGCCACCACATTTTTAGTCTAGAGGCAGTTTTGATCCTTTTTCATATTTTTATATTTATCATTGGAGCTGTCATTTTTTGAAAATGTTCGTAAATAGATCCTAATTTCACATTCAAATGTCACTTAAAATGGTAAATCTTTTTTTCTTTCTCATCACATAAGATAATCAAAGAACCCATTATGAATTCATGAGATTTAAATTCCGGAATCTAATTTTTTCTTCACAGTCTTTGTAAGTTTTGCAAACTCTTAATAAGTTGTTAGACCCAGATGGTAATTTATTACAAAAAATTAAAAAAAAACTATGGTCTAGGTACTCCTCTTTGAACAAAATCGTAATTTTAAAACAAAGAAAGGACATCAAATCGAAAAAAAATTAAAAAATTTCTAATCGGACCCTTTCGATTAGCATAATATTCTCATTGTTATTGTTCGAGAAAAGGAGGAATGAAGCAAACATGAGAATCATGGTTGTGGTGGGTGATTATTATGGAGGAAAGAGGGTGGTGGCAACTATGGTGATGATTGAGTTGAAAAGATTGAGAAGTTAATCTTTTTAACAATCAAGAATTTGACTATTTTTTTAGGTGGGTCGAAATTTGGGTTTGGGTAAAAAAATAGGGTTAATGGTGAGTTTATTTAGTTGGGGTCCTAGTTTAAAATTGGACCAATAAAAATTTTCCACGTGTAATTTAACTAAAATTTTTTTATTCGGCATTAACCGTTAGTCGTAGGGGCATAAGTGAGCAAAAAAGTCAACGATGGAGGCATTTTTTGCTCAATAGGTGGACGGAGGGCATATATGTACCAAATCGAATAGTCTGAGGTTTGACTCTTTTCCGTAATTTAAATAAAGTTACCGTCATACCTTTTTGGCTAGCGTTTGAATATAAATTTGGTTGAAATTTAAAAATAAAAGTTTTTGAAGATCAAATGAAAAATAATTTTTGGAAATTAAAATTGTGTTTGGATGCATTTTACTCAAAAAGAAGTTGAAATTTTGTGAGTAGAAAAATTCAAAAACTTGAAAAACTAGTTTGAACCACTTCTTGAAACTTGAAAAATTCACCAAAAACTTGTCGTACTTGTAACCAAACAATATTTTCAAATTATTTTTGAAAAAAGAGTGAATTTATTTTTTCTGATTAAACGGGAGCTTAAATTTCAAAACATGGGGTTTCACCAGTAAAATCTACTGAAACTTCAAGACATTGGCTATTTTTCAAATTACATAGGTTGAAAGGTGATTATTTGTGAATTTTGTCCCAGACAACGTTTAATTTGTCAAGGGATTTATCATGGCATGACAACAAGGTTCAACAATTGACATAGAAAATTTACGTTTTAGGATTTGGCATATGGTAGCCTAAGGTTATTCTCTCTCTTTTAATGATTCAACCACCACCCTAAAAATAAGCCCTATCGAAATTGTTTTCCTTAAAAAAAATATATTTAAAACCCTCTCTATCTTCTCTTGTAGCAACCATCATCCAAGAGATTGGTTCCATTTCCTTCAGCAGTATCCGATAAAACTCCCAAATATTTTTTAATAATTTTTCTAGTTTTTTTATTTGTATAACCAAATATATATAACACAATAATAGTTATATTATTTGTATATCACAGGGGATAACATAATAATAATGTGTATAGCAAAAAAGTATATTAAAATTTTATTTTCCTTCTTTGTATAACACATTTCAGATTGAAAGCTCAAGTTCAAGATGACTCCACATGTGTATCCCCTATTGTATCCCATGTATATCTCTATGTACATCAATGATATCTCATATATATTATGTGTCTATCCATGAAATTTTGTGTTATATATACTATATACAATAGGATATGGGCGTCCACAAAACAATTTTGCTATATACATGATATACAAAGTGATATACACAGACGTTCTTAAAAATCTGTGTGTGATATACACCGATGTACACGATATACAACGTGATATACACATGTCGTAGTTGGATTAGGTCTATTTTTTACCTGAAATCGGTCTAAATCACTTCTAGTCTAGCTCAAATTTTGTATATAGCCCCGTTTAGGTATTTTCAAACAATTTCATTCACACCCACTCGTTCAATCCAACCAAAAAAAAAAAAGAATAGAGAAGAAAAACAATTTGAAATGTATTTTTTCTCTCTTAGTTTTTGCTTCTGATTTTCTCTGATGTGAGATCAACCTTACCTTTTTATTCTACTGATTCTTTTGCATAATTTTTGCTAAACTATGAGAGTGAAATAAAAGAGATAGAAGAATAGGTAGGAGAGAAAGGGGGAGGAAAACGGTGAACAAGAAGGGAAGTGAGCGGCGGGGAGGGGGGAGGGGCAGGCAATTTGGGGCCAATTGTTTGAGAGAGAATATATAAGAGAGTAATTTTTTTAGGATCTGTCTATATAATGCCAATTGTTTGTGGCTATCTTTGCCAAAAAAAATTGTCTATATAATGCCAATTGTTTGGAGCTATCTTTGCCAAAAAATTTTTGCCAATTCATATTATGTATTGTCACCTTGTGCCATTTGGGCGATTTGCAGCCATACCCTATATAACAGCCACCTTTTAACCTATACCCTATTATATAAATTATTGATTTGGTAGCCAACGGACAAAAAATCAATGACTATTCTACCCCTGACAAAATATATAAAAACACTTTACGATTTGCATCACGCACAAAATACTTCACCGATCATCCTCCATCACTCCGTCTCTTCTCAGATCTCCTCTCCCAAACCAGAAATTTGAACCAGACTCAAATTCAAAAAGTCAAATTGTAAGTATTGCTATTCAATTTTTGAATCTGATTGATCTTCATGATACCTAAGATTTTCAATGACGAAGTTTTGTACTGCATAACATGCTGAAGTTTTCCTTTAATTAAGGTTTTTTTCTAAAATATGCTTAATTCTAATAAGTTTTTGCTGAATGTGCTTTTATTTGCTAAACTTCACCACTAATAATATACTTAAGTTATGTCCTGCTTTCTATAGTTTTTGATGAGTTTTTCCAAAGACTTAGCATATATGCTGAAGTTGTTTAGTTCAGTTTCTAAGCACTTCAGCATAACTACTGAAGTTTTCCTCTAATTATGGGGTTTTAATAAGTTTTTGCTAAAGTTTTTGGTTTATTTGCTAAACAAAGTGATTGTTTTGGTTTATTTGCTAAACAAGCTGAAATTTTTATTTTTTTGGCTAAACTTCAGCACTAATAATATGCTTAAGTTATGTACTGCGTTCTATAGTTTTTTGATGAGTTTTTTCAAAAACTTCAGCATATATGCTAACGTTGTTAAGTTAATTTTCCAAACACTTCAGCATAAATGCTGGAGTTTTTCTTTAATTAAGGTATTTTTTGACTTTATAGAAAAATAATATTAAAAAAAGCGCAGAAAAACATTCAAAGAAAAACTTAAGCATCTTGTGCTAAAGTTTTTTAGTTCATTTGCTAATACTTCAGCTCTTCAGATGATGAAGTTTTCTCCTTGATACAATAGTTTTGTCATGACCTTTTCCAAAAACTTCAGCACAATATGCTGAAGTTTTTTGGTGTATTTGCTAATACTTCAGCACAGAATGTGCTGAAGTTTTTCTCCTGTGCTATGTAATTTTCTCCTGCATGCTCAAGTTAAATATAGTTTGTGCTTAACTTTTGTCCTACATTAATCAGCTTTTTCAATGAGCTTTGATCTATAGTACATTTGCTCAAACTTCAGTTTTTTTTTATAATTAAATTCTTATCCTAATACTTGACACTAAACATGCTTCTCTAGGATGAGTTCAATTTTCATTGTACTTAATTTCAATGGGAGGTGGACTACTGACTTCAAATACTTGGATCATGATATAAATCTTGTTCTTATTAATAAACAAGTATCATTCAATTCTTTTCCTGAAAAAAATTAGTGAAGTTACAAATATTGATTCAAGCAGATATTCCGTAAAGATATGATTGATATCAAACTAAATACAAGCAAAGGTATGTGTAGCTTCAGATGAAGAACTCAGTACTTGTATATATTGGCTCACAACTGATTCAACCTACAAGAATTGTCATTTTGTCATCGACAAAATACAACGTATTTCTCACGGTATAGGTGGTTCAGAATCTGCAACATTCAACCAATATCTTGATAGTATAGCAGCTTCAGAACAATTTGCTGATTATCAACATGAACTAGGGCAACTAATAGTGGTAGTAGACAACGAGCAACAACCTTCTAACATTACATCTACTTCAGAATATAGAATGCTACAACAATCATCCCCTCCTCCAATAAATTCATACTAGTTTGTCAATGAGCAAGAAGAAGAAGGACAACTAATAATGCAAATTGACAACTAACATACAATCCAACAAAATTTTTTTGTTACCTTCTGCAATGATAAGCAACAACGAAGATGAAGAAAATATAGAATTAATACCGGTAACAGCAGATACAATTGATGAAATTGCTGAAACTTCTAGTGTCTCTAAGAAATCAAGAAAAAGAGTGAGGAGAAAGCTGAAAGAATCTCCACCATGTAAAATACTTAGGCATGATGCATTACCTGAGGAAGTAAGAGTAGGATAAATTTTTGAGAACAAGGAAAATATGACTAAATTTTTCTACAGCTTGGTGATAAATCGAAAGGTTGAATTCACAACTGTTAGATTATGTTCAAAGAGATATGAGCTGAAATGCATTGAGGAGCAATGTGGTTGGATTGTGCGTGCTACCAGAATAAAAAATTCCACACTTTTCAGGGTGATAAAATATCATAACAACCATGAATGCTCAGTTGATGCAAGAAAATCAGATCAGAAGCATGCTACATCAAATTTTATAAGTGATCAAATTTTAGAACATGTTCGAGACAAAAAGATAGAGGTTACACCAGCCTTTGTAGAAAATGAAATGAAAAAGAAATTTGGAATTGACATTGGATATCACAAGGCATGACGCGCTATTCAAAAATTTATTGCTTGCATAAGGGGAACACCGGAAGAGAACTACCAGATTCTTCCTTCATACCTACACATGATGGTGCATAGAAACCCAGGAACGTACACAAGCATAAAAAGAGATGATCAGAATCGGTAAGCAAAACAAATACCAACCATCAGCCTGAAGTTAAACTTCACACCTTATGATTTATTTTTTTGTGTTTCACTGTACAGGTTTTGTTATATGTTCTTTGCTCCTGCAGCATCAATAGCTGGTTGGTCCTACTGTAGACCTGTTATTGCAGTAGATGCAATATTTTTAAAGCGAAAATATCGTGGCGTTCTATTTGTTTCTGTATCAAAGGATGCAAACAATCAAATATTTCCTCTATCTTTCTGTGTAGCAGAATCAGAAAACAATAAGGTATATATTTGGTTCTTCGGAGAAATGAGAAAAGCAATTCAAGTCCGTCATGAACTGGTTTTTTTGTTAGATAGAAACCAGTCGATCGCAAATGGGATTAGAAAAGTTTATCCTGAATCTCACCATGGTATCTTCCTCTATCACTTTGAGAAAAAAATTAAAGCAAAGACATGCAAAAGCCATGGTAATAAATCTTTTTCAAAGCGCTGCAAGGTCATACAAACATGAAGATTTTAATAAGTTAATGTCCCAACTCAAAAGTGTTGACAAGAAAATAGAAAATTACATAATGGAAGAGCCTCCAGAAAGATGGGCTCGATCGTGGTTCCCACAACGACGTTATGATATGATGACAACATACATTGTAGAATCAATGAATTCCGTATTACTAAAAGCGAGAGAAATGCCTATTTTAAGATTGTTAGATTACATCCAAGAAAGTTGGGAGAGTGGTTTTACGAACGGAGGAAAAAAGCAAATGAAACTTTTTACAAAGTATTAATATGGGCAGAAGAAGAGATGACTGAGAAGATGGACTTGGCTTGCAAAATGATTGTGAGTATGTTTATTAACTTCAGGATTTACTTTCAACATGTTTTCTCTATAGTATCAATACATTGATTTACTGCTTGCATATAAAAAACTTCATACTAGCTGAAGTTTTGTCCCTAGATTCTATAGTTTTGTCGTCATGAGATTTTTGTAAGAACTTCAGCACCCAACATGCTGAAGTTAATTAGTTCATTTGTAAAAACTTTAGAACCCAACATGCTGAAGTTTTGTCCCTAGATTCTATAATTTTGTCGTAATGAGATTTATGAAAAACTTTAGCAGAAGATGCTGAAGTTAATTCTCTCATTTGTAAAAACTTCAACATCCCATGTGCTGAAGTTTTGTCATGGATTCTATAGTTTTGTAGTCATGATCTTTTTGAAAAACTTCAGCATAATTACTTCTGCTTTTTATATCTGCTGTAGTGANTGTTTAGAATAAATAGTGAAGGAATCAAATTCATTGTGGACTTAAAAAAGAGAACTTGTGACTGCTTGAAATTCCAACTTGATGAATTGCCCTGTCCACATGCAATTGTTGCTATTAATAAGAGATATTTACAAAAATCTGATTACTGCTCAAATTGGTATTTAAAGGAAACATGGTTCAAAACATATGACGGACATGTGAATACTGGGGGAGATCAAAAATCATANGTGGAGATTTTACAAGGAAGAAGACAAAAGAAGAGGCATATGCCAGCGACTGAATCAGTACCATGGAAGTCTACCAAATGCAGTCGATGTAAACAAATTGTGCATAATAGAACAACTTGCTTATCTTCTCCAGTACCTCATCCATATTCGAAAAAACACGCTGAAAAATACTCCAACGTTCAATAATTCTTGGTCAGAATTTAGACTTTCATTTTTTATGATATATTTCAAATTTGATTGTTTTCGTGCAAATAAAAAAAAAACTCTTGCACTCTTTTATATATTGCTGAAGTACAAACCCCTCATTTTTTTTTGCGCAGACTTATAGCTTTGGTCGCATTTTAAAAAAGTACGCAATGACTTCAGCAAGAAAAAACTGTATGTGAAATACATATCCTTAACACACACACACACACACACACACATACACACACATACACACAAAACTTAAGCATAAAATATTCAAGTTTCATTTATATAAACAACACAAAACATTAAGAAAAATAAGCCATCATACACAATGACAAAACAAAAAGCAGAATCATAAAAAACATTAACCAAAAAGCACAATACAAAACACATAAAAAAAGGATGATTACAAAAACTAAGCATCATCGCCACTATCAGAACAATACTCACCAATTTCTCGCAATATCTCGTCATCATCAGAATCGGAGATAACTATAGGTTACTCGGGAAAAAGACCACAAAGTCCAATGAGATCAGTCTTCAACTTGTTGAACTCAGGACCCAACTCACTTTGTTCAACTATTACTCTGTCCATAAGAGAAGGAAGACTCTTCGGGTCGTTTTGCAGCTTGGCATAGTCGTCCTAGATGGGAAACTTAAAACAATCAAACTGGTGGACAACCTTGTCAAATGAGCTTGGATAACCTTGACAACTACGTTCAAGGTTAATCCTGTGCTGGAATGATTTATCGGTAATAAACTTTGGTCTGATTCTTTCCCAATGTCACGATCCAAAATCCATAAGGTCGTGATGGCGCCGGACATCAATGTCAGGCAAGCCGAATCATTAATTAATTGAAATAACTTTCCGGTTTTAACATTTATGAAAATATTTTCTTTCACTTTATTACATATTAACCAAATAAAAATCAGTTAATTAAAAATAATGATTTAAATACTACACTTTAGCAAATATATCCCAACACATCCCACAAGTACATGAGCAATTCTAAGAATTTATACAATCATTACAAAGCCTGTCCGAAATACAAATCGGACAAGAAAATTTAAAATGAAAATAAATACAGTACGAGGGAGACTCTGTCAGCTGCGGATCGCCTACGGATGATGAGGCTCGCCTAAGTCTCCGAATCCTCCATATTGCTATGAAAGTACCTGTGCAATAAAATGCACAGCAAGTGTAGCATGAGTACAAAAATAACGTGTTCTCAGTAAGTCGCCCGCCTAACCTCAGAGAGGTAGTGACGAGAGGTCAAATTAGACACTTATTGAAGGTCAATTTAGAATATTTAAGTGTGACACTAAGCATGATTATCATAGGCAATTTATTAAAATCAGGAATAAATATTTTCAACTTCGTTCACGTTTAACACTTTATATCTTCGTCATATTAATAACAATTAATCAACATGGGTGATTTAATCAAATAACAATTAGTCGACGGGAAGGAACAATTTCTTCCAAAATATTTTAATAACTTTAAGTCTCTGTCATTTCAATTGACAACTTAATATTTCAGGCTAGTAATTCGGCAAAATCATAGCGACTACGCAGTAAATATCATGCGCAAGCAATGCCGAGGGTCCAACGGCGCGGACTAACAATAATAAACTGACCGAAGGATCGAACGGCTCGAACCATAGATGCATCTATCTGCCCCGCTCGCGAATCGATCATGCGACGCGGTTATACATACAAATAATAAGGCTAGCCAGATCGCGAATCATACCTGCGACTCAGGTGCTCATATGTACACATATCCACATAATTAAATCCTTATTTTTATCAAGACGCAGTTTTTCTCAGGAAAGTGGTAAAAATCCTTCTTAAAGGAACATGAAATATAATTTTTAAATCTTTGTTTTGAAACTCATTTGTCAAGTTTAATGATATTCCATAATAAAACCTTACCACGTACACAATTATCCACAGAGGAATCAATTCTCTTTCTAGATGATTAGGGAAAATGGACTCTAGTCTTCTTTTAGATATTCAATTACGATTTCGATTATATTAGCAGTTTAATATTACATGCAGGATTACATGTACAACACATAAGGCATGCTAGTGGGTCCTAGACTACCCGGACAAGGCATAATAGTAGCTACGCACGGACTCCTGTCACCTCGTGCGTACGTAGCCCCCGAAGATAATAGCATATACTTAATTAATTCACCTAGGGGGACAATTCCCCTCACAAAGTTAGAAAGGAGACTTACCTCGCTCCGAGACTCCATAACCGGCCTCCAAGCCCTTCCGATGACTCCAAAGGGACGCACAACGCCCCAAAACTATCCAAACAACGACAACCCAATGAAAATATACTCTAATATTTGCAACCATTCCAAATTATATAATTTTCCAATCCCGCTTAGTGAAATGACCAAAATGCCCTCGGGCCCACGTGCCCGGAATCCGAAATTTCTCGAAGATATATTCTACCTATAGCCTTACTAACTCAAATATACAATTTATTCAAATATTCATGCTCAATTCGTGGCTAAAAATCTGAATTTTCATTTTCTAGGTTTCTTCAATATTTTCCAAATTCCTACCAATTTCCATGCCTAATCCATGCATATAATCTTGTATTTAACCTAGAGGCATGAAGGAGTTGTAAGTTTTCCTACGCTAAATTAATTATGGCCCAATATGTTTAAGGCCCATAATTAATATTTAATTAACAAATCTCATCCGTCCAATCGGTTACTTGATGGATGTACCAGATTAAGTGAGAACCTCTATAAATTGGTCCTCGCCCCACCCATTAGGGATACCGTATTTTTCCTTTCATCACTTAGGCGACGGTAACGTAAAGCTAGGGCAAGTGGTGAGAAACCAATTCACTTATTAACGCTTCCGCTTCACGATAATGGCCTACGATTCAGGTATGTTTTCTATAACGATTTTGTGTAAGATTATCATGTTCAAGATCCTGACACAATTAATGTTTATGCTAACATGTGGTATCATGAGCCTGAAACTTCTTCGTTGAATAAACATATTATAAACATAGTTATGGCGCCACTGACATAAAAGGGATCAAACGAAATCTTCTAAACGCAATTCTTATTTGAATCCTGTTATATATTTGAACCAAGTATTGTTATCGATTCAGAAAGTTGATGTCGGCGCAGTTCTATGTTAGGGTTTCTTTATGTTTAACCTATTATTTATTTGCAAATAATAATAACAATCTTAAAAAGAATCAGTTTATTGAAGTGCCCAGAATTAAAAAGAATCAGTATATTGAAGTGCCCAGAATTAATGCATTGTTACTACTTTTAAGCAAATTGGATTTATTTGATGGCTTTGTTTAACTTAATTTAAGTATTCATTATCTCCCAAGACTCCAAATTATGCAAGCTTTTTACGGAACAGGAACTGAAGCTATGTTTATATTCTAATTAAAGTCTGATATGTTAGCTTATTTTGATATATATTGGACCACAAAGTATATGTATTTTGAATATTTGGGTCATTAAGTTATTGATAGAGCTATTATCTTTATTTTATGTATTTAATTAATGTGTATATAAGTTGTTAGTCACCAAAGTGATCAAACTAGATTTTTTAAAGTATGTACATGCATAAAATCTTATGATCTCTATTTTGTGTGTGCACTTATGTTATATAGTTTGTTAGTCACCAAAGTGGCCAAACTAGTTTGTTTATGAAAATATGCATACATAAAATTATAGTTTATCCATGAAATTAATGAAATGCCTATAATTAAAAATTAGTGGATAAATAAATTTTCACTATTGTTAGAACTTAAGGATTTACCCAAAGGTAAATCAATTATTCTACGAATAGTGAATATGATGAGGTAAATTAATATTCTTAGTCAAATATATATTGTCTGTCCAAAGAAGACATATATATTTGGTTAAAAATATTTAATTACCTATTAAAGACTAAATGACATTGAAATTATGATAGTGTGTCGTAGTATCTACCCAAAGGAGAATTACGATGTGCTTTAACTGTTTTGTTGAATCCATATTGATTTGTGAGCATGTATTATTTATTTTGCAGCTATTCCTTTTGATTCGCTTGCTTCGTCTGTTACTGTATTCAACAGATTGAACTTCTCAGAATGGCGTGAACAAGTCCAGTTCCACTTAGGTGTGATGGATCTTGACTTGGCTCTGCTGAGTGATAAGCCCGCTGCCATTACTGATTCGAGCAGTGCGGATGAGAATGAATATTGCCAACAACATTAAGAGTACTATTCCACAAACAGAAAGTGCCAGGGAATACCTGACGTTTGTGGAAGAACGTTTTCGTTCTGCAGATAAGTCTCTCGCTGGTACACTAATGGCTGAACTCACGACCATGAAGTTTGATGGGTCACATAGTATGTAAAACCATATCATCGAGATGACTAACATTGCAGCAAGACTTCAGACCTTGGGGATGAAAGTGGATGACTCCTTCTTGGTTTAGTTTATTCTGAACTCGTTGCCTCCTGAGTATGGACCTTTTCAAATTAACTATAACACTATTAAGGATAAGTGGAATTTTAGTGAATTGTCCAGTATGCTTACTCAGGAGGAGTCGAGACTTAAGAAACAAGGGAGTCATTCAATTAACCTCATTGGTCACGGAGCTGGTAAAAGACTTAAAGTGAAGGCCAACAAGTTCAAGAAGAAGAAAGCACCTGCTAAAGCTCCACAGGATGCTAACAAGGAACATAAGGCAGATACGTGTCATTTCTATAACAAGGAAGGACACTACCAGAAATATTGCCTTAAACATAAAGCTTGGTTCGAAAAGAAAGGTACAATTAGTGCTTTTGTATGTTTCGAATCAAATTTAGTAGAAGTTCCTAATAATACTTGGTGGCTTGATTCTGGTGCAACTACTCATGTATCTACTACGTTGCAGGGATTCTTTACGATCCAAACTACAAATCCAAATAAGGATTTCTTGTTCATGGGAAATTGTATGAAGGCTCCAATTGAAGGCGTAGGAACTTATCATTTGATCATGGAGACTGGACGTCACCTTGATCTATTACAAACTCTTTATGTACCTTCAGTTTATAGGAATTTGATTTCTCTTTCAAGACTTGATATTTTTGGATTTGATTTAAAGTTTGGAAATGGATGTTTTAATTTATGTAAAAATGCTATCTTTTATGGTTCTGGTTTTCTTAGTGATGCTTTATATAAATTGAAACTCGATGTTGGTTTTTCTAAATCCCTTCTTAATGTTCAACATAATTTTGGAATTAAACGTAGTTCACTAGATAAAAGTTCTGCTTACTTGTGGCATAGACGTTTGGGTCATATATCCAAAGAAAGGTTAGTAAAGAATGAGATTCTTCCGAATCTAAATTTTACTGATCTTACTATATGTTTGGATTGCATTAAGGAAAGCAAACCAGCATAGTAAGAAAGGTGCCACAAGAAGCACCCAGCTTCTTGAAATTATACACACCGATATTTGTGGACTCTTTGATGTTCCATCTTTTGGTGGAGAGAAATATTTTATTACCTTTATCGATGATTTTTCACGTTATGGATATATCTATTTTCTGAAAGAAAAATCTCAAGCAACAGATGCTCTCAAGGTGTTTGTTAATGAGGTTGAAAGGCAATTAGATAAAAAGGTAAAAATTATTAGGTCAGATAGAGGTGGTGAATATTATGGTAAATATAACGAATCAGGACAATGTCCAGGTCCATTTGCAAAGTTCCTCGAGGAACGTGGCATATGTGCACAATATACTATGCTAGGAACACCTCAACAAAATGGTGTTGCAGAAAGGCGTAATCGAACACTTATGGATATGGTTAGGAGTATGATGAGTAATTCCTCATTACCCAAATCATTGTGGATGTATGCTCTTAAAATCGCTGTATATTTATTAAACAGGGTTCCAAGTAAGGCAGTTCCAAAGACCCCTTTTGAACTGTGGACAGGAAGGAAACCTAGTTTAAGGCACCTGCATGTTTGGGGTTGCCCATCGGAAGCTAGAGTTTAGAATCCACAAGAAAAGAAATTAGATTCTCGAACAGTAAGTGGTTACTTTATTGGTTACCTAGAGAAATCTAAAGGGTATGTGTTCTACTGTCCAAACCATAGTTCGAGAATTGTTGAAACCGATAATGCAAGATTCATTGAGAATGGTGAAGTTAGTGGGAGTGTTGTAAAGCAAAGTGTGGAAATAAAAGAGGTGAGGGTCGATATTCTATTACCCACGAATGTACCTACTTCCACACAAATACCAAATATTATTCCAGTTGTTGAAGAACACTTTGACAACACAGAGCAACATTTGGATGAAACACTTCATGAAGAAACTAACTTACAAATATCTGACACAAATGAACCACAAGAAATGCCATTAAGAAAATCTCAAAGAGTTAGAAAATCGGCTATTTCGGATGATTACGTGGTTTATTTGCAAGAGTCAGATTTTGACATTGGTCTTAATATGGATTCGGTTTCATTTTCACAAGCCATATAAAGTAATGAGTCTGACAAATGGATTAATTCCATGAAGGAAGATCTAAAATCCATGGAATACAATAAAGTCTGGGATCTCGTTGAATTGCCAGAAAGTTCTAAAAGAATCGGGTGTAGATTGGTCTTTAAGACCAAACGCGATTCAAATGGAAATATTGAATGATATAAAGTCAGACTTGTTGCCAAGGGTTATACTCAGAAAGGAGGCATTGATTACAAAGATACCTTTTCACCGGTCTCAAAGAAAGACTCATTAAGAATTATTATGGCATTGGTGGCTCATTATGATTTAAAGTTACACCAAATGGATGTGAAAACTGCCTTTCTTAATGGATATCTCGAGGAGGAAGTTTATATGGACCAACCAGAGGGTTTCGAAACTAAATGAAAAAGTCAAATGGTGTGTAAACTGAAGAAGTCAATATATGGACTTAAACAAGCCTCACGACAATGGTATATAAAGTTTAATGATACCATAACATCTTTTGGTTTTGTGGAAAATATCGTTGATCGGTGTATATACCAAAAGATCAGTGGGAGCAAGTTTATATTTTTAGTCCCATATGTTGATGATATTCTACTTGCTGCTAATGATTTAGGCATATTACGTGAGACTAAAGATTTTATCTCTAAGAATTTTGAAATGAAAGATATGGGTGCGGCATCCTATGTGATAGGAATAGAAATATTCCGTGATAGATCACAAGGATTATTGGGATTGTCTCAGAAAGGCTATATCGAAAGAGTTCTAGAGAGATTTAACATGAACAATTGTTCAGCATGGATTGTCCCAATTCAAAAAGGGGACAAATTTAGTCTTATGCAATGCCCTAAGAATGATGTAGAACGAAAATAAATGGAATCAATTCCTTACTCTTCAATTGTTGGTAGTCTGATGTATGCTCAGACTTGCACAAGACCGAGTATTAGTTTTGCGGTCGGAATGCTAGGGAGATATCAGAGTAACCCCGTAATTGATCACTAGAAAGCTGCAAAGAAAGTTTTGAGGTACCTGAAAGGAACGAAGGATTACATGCTCATGTATAGGAGATCCAATCATTTGGAAGTTGTTGGATACTCGGATTCAGACTTCGCTGGATGTATTGACACTAGAAAGTCTACTTTTGGTTATTTGTTCCAATTAACTGAAGGAGCAATATCATGGAAGAGTCGTCATTGCTACATCCACGATGGAAGCAGAATTTGTGGCATGTTTTGAAGCCACAATTCATGCATTATGGTTGCGAAACTTTATTTCTGGACTTGGGGTTGTCGACATCATTACCAAGCCGCTGAAAATTTACTGTTATAATTCTGCAACAGTATTCTTCTCCAAGAACGATAAGTACTCCAAAGGTGCCAAGCATATGGAATTAAAGTATTTTACCATCAAGGAGGAAGTTCAGAAACAAAGAGTGTCACTTGAGCATATTAGAGCTGATCTCATGATTGCAGATCCGTTAACAAAAGGTTTACAACCAAAGATATTTAGCGAACATGTACATAGAATGGGTCGTGGATGTATTTATGATTGATGTACTTATGATGTTTTAACACTCTAAGCTCATTTACGTGTTTCTGATATACATTAGTGATTTACTGTTTCTGATAATGCCGTACACATTATTCTTTTGAGATATTACAGGATAAGTCTCAATGAGACATTATTGTGGACTATAATATTTATAGCTTATGGACCTCATACGATGAGTTGCTAATGTTCTAGTATATGTAAGGGAGTATGTAAACAAATTATATATAACCGCCATAACTCACATTTAGTAGTTTATCATATTATGGTGTTTATGATGGACATTATAGAAGAGATTTGTTTATGCGCGACTAATGTTTATATGATTAAATATTAATATTATGTGATTATTGGGCCAAGTGGGAGAATGTAAGTTTTCCTAAGCTAAATTAATTGTGGCCCAATAGGTTTAAGGCCCATAATTAATATTTAATTAACAAATCTCATCCGTCCGATCGGTTAATTGATGGACGTACCGGATTAAGTGAGAATCTCTATAAATTGGTCCTCTCCCCACCCATTAAGGTTACCGTATTTTTCCTCTCATCACTAAGGCGGCGGTAACGTAAAGCTAGGGTAAGGGGTGAGAAACCAATTCACTGATTAATGCTTCCGCTTCACTATAATGGCCTACGATTCAGGTATGTTTTCTATAACGATTTTGTGTAAGATTATCATGTTCAAGATCCTGGCAAAATTAATGTTTATGCTAACAGGAGTTACTTACCTTGACATTGCATGAAGGAATCCTCTCTTTGAAGCCTCCCAAGATCGCCTAAGCCAAAGAAGAAATGAAGAAAATGAACCAAGAATCCTTGTTTTAAAACATTCTGCCCAGGCCGATTTTCGCACCTGCGGTCCAGCCCTCGCACATGCGCCCAAGAGCCCGCATCTGCGGCTCCGCACCTGCAGCCAAATCCTCGCAGGTGCGTTCGCACCATATGACAACAACCTCAACCTTCTTCAACCTCCCAAACTTGATCCGTTAACCACTCGGAATCCACCCGAGGCCTCCGGGACCACGTCCAATTATACCAACGTATTCCAAAACATAATGTGGACTTGATCGAGGCCTCAAATCATATCAAACAACGTCGAAACCACGAATCGCACCCAAATCCCAACTTTGTGAACTTAGAAATTGCCAACTTCTACATCCGATGTCGAAACCTATCAAATCACGTCCGATTGACCCCAAATTTTGCGCAAAAGTCATATTCGACATTAAGGAGATGCTCCAACTTCCAGAATCGCATTCCGAACTTGATATCAAAACTTCCACTTCCGGTCGGTTTTCTCAAAAACCTTCAAATTTCTATCTTTAGCCAAATGACTTCAAAATGACCTCCGGACACCCGAATTCACTTTCGATCGCGCTCCCAACTCTAGAAATCACCACACGAAGCTATTCCCAGACTCGGAATCCCAAACAGACATCAATAACCCTGAAATGCACTTAAAGCCCAAGTTCATGAAATTCTTCTAAAATGCTAACTTCCACAATATGCACCGAAACGCTCCCGGGTTATTCAAACCCCGATCCGGACATACGCCCAAGTCAAAATCATCATACGAACCTGCTGGAACCTTCAAATCTTGATTCGGAGGTCGTTTACTCAAAATTCCAATCTTAGTTGATTCTTCCAACTTAAGGCTTCTAAAATGAGAATTTTCTTTCCAAATCAACTCTAAACTTCCCGAAATTCAATTCCGACCATGCCCACATGTCATAATACCTGAAATGGAGCTGCTCACGACTTCAAACCGCTGAACGATGCGCTAGAGCTCAAAACGACCGGTCGGGTCGTTACACCCAATCAACTTTTATTTGATCCCACTTTTGCATAAGGTTACACATTGGTACGTTATTGTTCCAATCAGACTTCAAAGTATCCCACTTCTGCATAATTTCTTCCATTGAAAGCTTCCTACTTCCGCTTGCACCAGACATTCTTTCTTCAAAAAAAGATAAAAGACTAAGGATGAATATAAATTTAAAGAAATATGATAGAAGTCTATGGATAACTATGAAATTTTGAAGTGAAATTTTATGTTCAGAAAAATTCAATGTGAATGATAAGTAGGTGGTAGAACAAGTGAATGTTACTTCAGCCTGTCCACAGTTTTTGTACAGTAATAAAATAACTTCAGCCTCATAAATTTTCAGACAATAAATGTAAATGTAAGATAAGTAGGTGATAAAAGAGAAAAAGTAGCTAGTAAATATGAAAAAGATAAGTATCAATTTAAAAAAATATGCTGAAGTTTTGTCATCATGAGCTTTATGAAAAACTTATGCTGAAGTAAATTAGTTCATTTGTAAACACTTCAGCACCTAATGTGCTGAAGTTTTTATCACTGGATTTTATAGTTTAGTCGTCATGAGCTTTATGAAAAACTTCGGCACAAGATGCTGAACTAAGTTAGTTCATTTGTAAACACGTCAGTACCTACGTGCTGAAGTTTTTATCACTGTGTTCTATAGTTTAGTCGTCATGATCTTTATGAAAAACTTCAGCACAAGATGCTGAAGTAAATTAGTTCATTTGTAAACACTTCAGCACCCTACGTGCTGAACTGTATTCTATAGTTTAGTCGTCATGACTTCAGCACAAGATGCTGCAGTAAATTAGTTCATTTTTAAATACTTCAGCTACCAGTGTACTGAAGTTTTTGTCCCTGGATTCGATAGTTTAGTCGTCATGATATTTATTAAAAACTTCAGCACAAGATGCTGAAGTAAATTAGTTTATTTGTAAAAATTTCAGTACTCTCTAAGCTGAATTTTTTGTCCCTGGATTCTATAGTTAATTAGTTCATTTGTAAAAATTTCAGCATATTGTTACGAGTTTTTACCTAAAACAAAATAGACAATCATATTTGATAATGCGAATAGAAGAAAAATTTAAAAGACAAAGAACACATAATTCACACAAATTAATGTATATTCACAAAATCCAAATTTCGTTTTCACTTACATCCTTGGAAAAAACTGAAAAAAAATGTTTTTCATTTACAAGTTATTCTCTATTCAAACAAATTCACACAAAGTCTCTTTATATTCTCCATAGTCAAGTCTTTCTTGCCCTTCTAGACTTTCATAATTTCTATCTTATTTTCACTTTCCATGATCACAAAGGCATGCTTAAATGGTGTGCATCTAGGAATTTGTGGGAAGCAAAGATAATGAAGGAGACGTCCAGAAATTTCATGTGTGAAGGAGACTGGCCACAGTTTGTGGTGCATCACAAATATCCCAAAACTCAAGTTTGCGATGCACCACAATCTGTGGCCAGTCTCCTTCACACATGAAATTTCAGGACGTCTCCTTCATTATCTTTGCTTCCCCACGAATTCCCTGCTACACCCAATAAGCATGTCATTGTCAACACTTTCTTGTTTATCTTTGAATATAAATTTAAAGAAATATGATAGGAGTCTATGGATGACTATGAAATTTTCAAGTGAAGAGATTGTTTATATATCCAAAGAGCGCATCTAATCAATTTAATATCTATAAATGTAAAAGTAACTTTTCAGGTATGTTTAATGCTTTACGTTCAGAGAAATTGAATGTTATAAGATAAGTAGGTGGTAGGTGAAACTAGTAAATGTAAAAAATATAAGTATCAAGTTAAAAAAATACAGCTTTATGAAAAACTTCAGCACAAGATGCTGAAGTCAATTAGTTCATTTGTAAAATCTTCAGCACCTCATGTGCTGAAGTTTTGTCCTGAATTCTATAGTTTTGTCATTAGCTTTTTAAAAAACTTCAGCACAAGAAGCTGAAGTAAATCAGTTCATTTGTAAAAACTTCAGCTCTCTATATGCTGAAGTTTTCTCCTGTATTCAATAGTTTATTAGAAAAAGCTTTTTGAAAAACCTTCAGCACAAGACAAGCTGAAGTTTTTTAGTAAGGTTGTAAAAACTTCAGCACAAGACAAACTGAAGTTTTTTCATGGATTCATTAGTTTACTTCATGCTGAAGTTTAGCATGCTGAGTTGTATAAAAAATATACTAAAAATTCATGATAAAATATATTAGTTTTCACTTATATCCTTTAAAAAAAAGAAAAAAATTGTTTTCATTTACAAGTTATACTCTATTAAAATAATTCACACACAGTATCTTCATATTCTCCATAGTCATCTCCTAATTTCTCTTCTGGAGTATCATAACCGCTTTCCTTTTTCCACATTGCATGATCCCACAGATTTGCAGCCAATTCTCTCCTGAATGTCAATGCCTGACTTTGATTGAAATTCATGACATCTTCTCCTTTCAACCGCATATCCATGAACTTAAGAGTATATATACCACAATCAACACTACAAAAAACACGTGAAACAAGAATTGAAGAATAGTTAACACAAGAAGAAAAAATAATAAACATAAGATGCATCGTTAAAAGATACGCCAAACACGTACTTGTTACCCTGTAGGGGGTGTCTTCATCCACATAATTTGAAATTTATCCACACAATTTTCTGCCCAACTTTTATTATGTGACGCAAAGTCCAAGCATTTGAGACAGTGCGAGATCAACCGGGCATAAATTTTGACATGTTTAAACGCACTTTCATATGGTATATTTTTTAAGGAATCATACACATATATAATTTTCTCTATAAAGCTCAGAATTCCAAAAAAGTAGTGCGTTGATTTCTGCTTCCCTGTTGACGGAAGTCGAAATGGAAAAAATACTTTTTTAGCACATGCCCATGAGATACCACATGAGAGGTCAGTGCCTCTTATGTAGCTGACCACCATTTCACCAGTTGATTCATCATCAATCCAAGTATACTCTGTATGTTCCTGAAACACCACTTCCTCTTCTTCTTTAGAAGCCCCTTCATCCTGTTTTTTTGGATGTCCTCTTTCTCTTTGATTTACTTTTTTCTTTTTCCCTCATTTCTAATATTTTTTTCTTTTCGTCAGCTGTAGGATGAATAGTACCTAGCTTAGTCATATACTGATCAAAAAGTAAATCTGTTATTTGCACATCTTGATTTTGGATAACTTGGAAGGTGATAGCAATATTTTTTAAGCAAGAAATATATGCCCACTTTAATATGCTGCAATAAAACAACAACAAAAGAAAATATGTGAAATAATAAACTTCAGCATGCATAAGTATGAAATTTAAAAAAAAATGCACTAAAAACTGCATGACAAAAATTCAGCATATAAGTATGAAATTTTNGCACTACAAAACTGCATGACAAAAATTCAGCATATAAGTATGAAATTTTGAAAAAATGCATTACAACTAGAAACTACAAACTGCATGACAAAAACTTAAGCATATTGAGTTTGAAGTGTTAGGAAATAATCTAAAAAAGCTGCAGCATGTTTGATTTAAAAAGTTTAAAAAAAAAAACTAGGGACTGCATGTCAAAACTTCAACATAAATGCTGAAGTTGTTTAGTTCATTTTCCAAAAACTTCAGCATAAACAAGCTGAAGTTTTAGTTTTAATTGCTAAACTTCAGCACTAAAAATATGCTTAAGTTATGTCCTGCTTTCTATACTATAAAAATAAGCTGAAGTTATGTCCTGCTTTCTATACTATAAAAATAACCTGAGAATTTGAGAAATACAATTGAAAACTAAATCAAAAAATAAACTTAATAACTTACTTCATCCGAAAGATCAGAGTTAGGATCCACAAGCTCGGTAAAGAATGACTTCGGAATGGGCATTCTAGCTAATCTGAATGGATTGGAATTATATTCACTATCATCCTTCTTCAACCAGTCATTAAATCTTCCGATAATTCCACTGTCTCGATTAATGGAAGAGACACCTTCATGTAGTCTTTCCTTCTTTCCAATCTGTCCCCCTTCGCTTTTGTTTAGGAACAACATAAGGAGATTTCAACCAAATACTCTCCATACGAATCCTTTTCTCTTTTTTAACTGCTTTTCTTTTTGGTTTCTCTTCCTGCTGTTCCGTCACAACTAACTGCCACATTTCAGCAGCAGGGGAAGATTCCACAGCCATGGTACCACCTACTTCACCAACTCCCTATTGTTCCGTCACAGCTAACTGCTGCTGTTCAGCAGTAGGGGGAAATTCCATAGCCATGGTGGCAGATCCTTGACCAACTCGCTGCTGTTCACAATCTTCTTGTCTCTCTTCACCAACAACAACATCAGCAGAATTGCCTTCAAAACGAGTCCCTTCTGTACTACCAATTGAAAATGAACATATGTTGAAGTTGGGGATATCACTGGTGTCACTCATAACATTAGGAGACATGGAAATCTTCCTTCTCTTAGGATTTGGAAGAAGTTGTGATGCATTAGATGATATCTGCAAAAGCAAGGAAAATATATACATAAATACAACTTATACAAAACACACATTAGGAAAAACAAAACAACTTGTAATCGAATTGTAGAAAATAACTACCTGGTCTAAGTGCACAGATGGTGTTTGAATTCCAACAGATCCACTTCCATTAGGGTTAAATATGCCGATATCTTCATGCAAAAAAAATAATTAAATAATACTGACTAAATTTTATAAAATAATACAAACATAATTCACACCTGTTTGTGAGCCAACATGTGTGAATAGATGTATTTCTCCTTTTTCTTATAGCCGAAGAATATCACAAATTTCTTTTGAAGCTGCATCCAATCCTTCTAAATAATAATCAAAAAACATATAAAAATAATAAAGTATGTAAAATTTTAAACTGTAAAAAATATACTTGGATCAAATGTAATAAATTCATAATCTATAGAATACCTTGACATTTTTCTTGCACTATGGTTTCCTGCATGCTTTTGTTGATATCAGCAACTCCAGGTTCATCCAATTGTGCAGCAACATCGAGGAGCATTTGAGTATTCTCTGAAAGCATTTTATCAACTCTATCTTCATTAAATTCAGCATCATTAGAGAGTTTTTCAGTTGTATTAACTTCCACTGCATGTTCATAAAGAGGGGGAACGGATAAATGACCTATATATATCATATATATATAGAAAAATTTTATACCTGTACTATAAATTTCCTGTGTTGCTTCACCTAGCAAAGCGATTTCAGCTCAAATAGAAAGTGCGTCTGCAAACAGATTACCTCTTGATATATTGGTACACACATCACTCGATGTCCGTTATTCAGTACTAACAGGTGCATGATCTCCATCACCAATCAAATTGCCTTTTGCAAGATCACTGCCCAAAGCAAAAATTGGTGCATCTCCTTCATAATCAACAACTTGATCATCTACACCTTTCTTGATTCCAACATTCACAGTTGACAACTGTTCATCAATTACATCTTTTCTCGGTCGATCAACACTGGGATGTTCGTTGTTAAATTATTGTTCAACACGTTGATCTCCTTCAACATCCACTTTCACAGGTGTAACATCTTCATGCGCTTCATCATGAACATCATTAATATCCGATAGATGCTCAAATGAGTAATTCATCCTATCATATTGTCGAGACTTCATGATGGAGCCATCGTCTGTTCCATTTGATTTGTCGACAATCTTAAACAACTCTTGAAACTTCTCATCAAAATATTCCTAGAAAAAAATTACTAACAATGACTAATCTAAATAGCATTAGCACAGAAAAAAAGACTTCTCTATAAATTAGCTTACCTTGACTTTTCCAAAAACCGCATCAACAATAGCAGATCGCTCATCCTCTTTAAACTGCGCAACAACTTCTTTCGCAATTATTTTTCTTTCTGCTTCTGCATGCCTTTTAACCTCACTCGTTACCCTCTAGTATAGAGACACAGAACAAAACTTCAGGTATAAAAGAATGCTGAAGTTCATCACAAAGAGAAACAAAACTTAAGCTACTAGAATTCTGAAGTTCGGGAAAAACAGAAAAAAACTTCAGGAACAAAAGAATGCTGAAGTTCATCGCAAAGAGAACAAAACTTAAGCTACTAGAATGCTGAAATTCAGGAAAAACAGAACAAAACTTCAGCTACTAGAATGCTGAAGTTCATCAAAAAGAGAACAAAAACTTCAGCTACAAGAGTACTGAAGTTCAAGAAAAACAGAACAAAACTTCAGCTACTAGAATGCTGAAATTCATCACAAAGAGAACAAAAACTTAAGCTACTAGAATGCTGAAGTTCAGGAAAAACAGAACAAAACTTCAGCTACTAGAATGCTGAAGTTCATCACAAAGAGAACAAAAACTAAAGCTACTAGAATGCTGAAGTTCAGGAAAAACAGAACAAACAACTACTAGAATGCTGAAATTCATCACAAAGAGAACAAAAACTTAAGCTACTAAAATGCTGAAGTTCAGAAAAAACAGAACAAAACTTCAGCTACTAGAATGCTGAAGTTCATCACAAAGAGAAACAAAACTTAAGCTACTAGAATGCTGAAGTTCAGGAAAAACAGAACAAAACTTCAGCTACTAGAATGCTGAAGTTCATCACAAAGAGAAACAAAACTTAAGCTACTAGAATGCTGAAGTTCGGAAAAAACAGAACAAAACTTCAGGAACAAAAGAATGCTTAAATTCATCACAAAGAGAACAAAAACTTAAGCTACTAGAATGCTGAAGTTCAGGAAAAACAGAACAAAACTTCAGCTACTAGAATGCTGAAGTTCATCACAAAGAGAACAAAACTTAAGCTACTAGAATGCTGAAGTTCAGCACAAACTGAACAAAATTTCAGCTTAAAACATGCTGTAGTTTTACAAAAACACAAAAATAAAAATAAAAATTCAGCACAAAACTTACAAAACATATTGTATTGACTAATTCATTGTCAAACGCCGTTGTAGAATGGTTGGAACGACTCTGGGTACGAGGTGATTCACTAGTTGAAGTTTGACAGGTTTCTTTTGATCGACTCCGACTACGTGGTGATTCACCAGTTGAAGGAACCACATTAACTACCCTTGAACCAATCCGGCTGCATGGAAATTGTCCAATCAAAGGCATTGAATTTAATTCCTCTTCTGTAGGAATTATATCCAATACCTTAAAATTCCGATATTCCTGTTTAATACCAAAAAAGTATATTATGAAAATAAAATAAAAGTAATACGCCAACATATTAACAAAACTACAAAAAATAAAAAAACATTTACTTACAGAATGATTACTAAAATAGTTCTCAAGTTCTTTATATTTAGGCTCTCCCACACATACATAATGTAACATCCTGGGAACCTGAGGGGAATCAAGGTACTCGTCGTCTTTAATATACCTCTTCCAAAGATCGGGGAAACGCTCATAGAACCACACACACAACGGATATGGAAATCCACCAACAATATACTCAGTTGAATGTTCGTTGGATTGGTTATGCAATGCATGTTTCATTGACGTAATGAGCTTCTCATAAGACACATTACCCCAAGGATAATCAACACAAGCATTATCATCTTCGACAATGACTGCATAATCCTCTAGCACCGTTGATTCATTCTTTTTACCAAATAAAATAAACTCCACAACAAGAATTTCCATAAGTTTAACAGCAACTTCATCACTCTCACATTGTCACGACCCCAAATCCTAACTGAGGTCGTGATGGCGCCCAACAATGAGGTCAGGCAAGCCGACTCTTAAGTTACTAAAGGTTCCTTCTTATTAGTTTAAGCACTTTAAAATATACTCAGTTTTTAAAATTTAAAACATGATTTGACAAGGATAATTAGCCAATTTTAATCAAAACAGTCATGATGAGGAATGAGCCAAAATGTATATATATACAAACCCGAAAACCAAAATAACAACTACGTGTGTGCCAGGAACTAGTGTCACAAGTCCTACTGGCATACTTAACAGAATATACAAAACATAATATACAATCCCATTGTCTGAAAGGAATAGACGGGAAATAAGCAAAAGAAAACTCCAAGGTGCTGCCGAGGATCGTCAGGAGAAGCAGCTCACCGTGAAGTCGGGTCCAACTGAGATCAAAATTGAAATCCGGTCTGATAACCAGATGTACCAGCCTCAGAACCTGTACAATTAAGTACATAAGTGCAACATGAGTACATAAACAAATATGTACCTAGTGAGTATCCTGCCTAACCTCGAAGAGGTAGTGACGAGAGGTAGACGTGATAGTTACTAGGGTTAACATTTTCTGAGTAACCTGATTTAATAGGAACTAGGCAGGCATAACAGTCGTAGAAATCACAAGGAGATATATCATCAAGTATAATTGTATTTACCTTTGCATGTCAAATTTCACTAACACATAACGTACTAAATTCCCTTATTAACATGAACCAGTTTGTATAATTACAACAAATTCCCAGTGAATCATACAACACATAATAGGTCGGACACGTACGGCCGAAACGTCGCGAAAAATAAATGTGCACTACTGAGGGTCGAACAGCTCGAACCATAGATGCCTCTATTACCCCGCTCGCGAATCGAACATGCGACGCGGTTGATATAATAGTAGGGCTATTCCGCTCACGAATCATACATGTGACGCGGTGGCGCATATATACATAAATTATCACTTTTTAGGGAATTATAAGAGATTATTCTTTAAGGCAAAAACCTAAGCAATATATCATGGACCTCAACTTCCTAATATTCTCATGCCAAATCAAGGATAATAAGAAATTCAAAATACGTTTAGGAATACATGTAAGGCACATATAAGCATGCTTCTGAGTACTAGAACTACCCAACATAACATAGTAGTAGCTACGCACAGACTCTCGTCACTTCGTGCGTGCGTAGCCCCCGAAATTAAGGACATGCAATTATTTATAATCACCTATGGGGATAATTCCCCCTTACAAGGTTAGAAAGGAGACTCACCTCGTGTCGAACCTACTCCCCGGACCAAGAACGCGCCCAAAACTCCGAACTATACACCCGAGGACTCGAAACTAGCCAAATGTTATACAAGTTCATTAATTTATGCTCAAAATATGGAAATTCTCCTACTTATTTTGTAAATTTCCTATTCTTGAAGAAATTCTAAAATCCAACCTCGGGCCCACATGCCTGGATTCCAAAAATTCTCGAAGAAAACACTCACCCATAGACTAAGGATCATTAATATATGATTTCTACTTGATTTCATACCTAATTCACGGATAAATTCTCAAATTATCGAAAGCCCTAGGTTACTACCCCATTCTTGAATTTCCACTAATTTAGGTAGTTAATTAAGCTAGTATTTCATGCACGAAGCTAATATTAGAGTGGAATTTACTTACCTTCAATAACCAGGTCGCTTGCCCCTCTAAAATGGTTCGCCCCAAGGAAGAAGAAGAAGAAGATAAGGGAAATGTGTTAATTCCCGTGTATAAAAAAATACACTGTCTGAACAGCGTTTCCGCACCTGCGGTTCTGCTCCTGCGGAGTTTTATCCGCACCTGTGAGAATTGGCCTGACCACTGGGGGTCGTACCTGTGAGGCTGGAACCACATGAGCGATCCCGGACATGCGACTGGGCAACCGCACCTGCGGTCACACCAGAACAGGTGCACCAGCAGCTATTGCAGCTGGTTTCTGGCCTCGTGTGGTGTCCGGTAGGAACCTGGGCCCACCCGAGCCCCCGTCCAAATATACCACCAAATCATAATACGGATTCGCTCGAGCCTTCAGAGCTCCCAAAACAATGCTAAAACTCAAAATTACACCTCAAAACCCCTAGAACCAAACTTAGGAACTTTAAGTTTTCTAGACTTCGCTAACAATGCGCTGAAACGACCTATACTACTCGGAATGACGCCAAATTTTGTAGGCAAGTTATAAATGACATAACGAAACTATTCTCGTTCTCGAAATTCTGTTCAGATCTCGATATCACAAAAACACGTCCCAAACCATAATAGGAACTTAAGGAACTCTTATTTCAATATGGGGCACCGAAACACTTCCGGGTCATGCGAAACCCATTCGGAACGTACGGCCAGGTCCGGAATCATCATATGAAGCTACCGGAATCGTCAAAACTCGATTCCGAGGTCGTTTACTAAAAATGTTGACGAAAGTCAAACTTGGCCTTAAAGGCCAACATTAAGGAACCAAATGTTCCTATAGCGCTCTAAACACCTCCGAATCCCGGACCAGTAGTCTCCGCATGTCATAAATCATAATAAGCCGTTATGGAAAGTTTCATTTAGGGGAACGAGGTCCATAACAAAAAATGACCGGTCGGGTCGTTACATTCTCCACCTCTTAAACAAACGTTCGTCCTCGAACGGGTCTAGAATCATACCTGAAGTGCTGAAAAAGTGTGGATATCTGCTCCGCATGTCCTCCTCGGAATCCCAAGTCGCGTCCTCGACTGGTTGGCCCTTCCACTAGACCTTTACAGCAGAAACTCTCTTGGACCTCAACTGGCGGTCCTGACTATCAATAATAGCAACTGGCTCCTCCTCGTAGCCCAAACTCTCATCCAACTGAATAGTGCTGAAATCAACCACGTGAGAGAAATCGATGTGGTACTTCCGAAGCATGGATACATGAAAAACTGGATGAACTCCTGATAAACTGGGAGGTAAGGCCAGCTCATAAGCAACCTCCCCAACTCGCCTCAATACCTCGAAGGGACCTATAAACCTCAGGCTCAACTTGCCCTTCTTCCCGAACCTCATAATATCCTTAATAGGAGAGACTTTCAATAGGACCCTATCTCCCTCCATAAATGATACATCACGTGCCCTCTGATCCGCGTAACTCTTCTGTCTGGACTGTGCTGTGCGGAGCCTCTCCTGAATCAATTTCACTTTCTCCAAAGCATCCCTCTCCAGGTCGGTGCCATATAACTTAGCCTCGCCAGGATCAAACCACCCGATAGGAGAACGACATCGCCGACCATACAAAGCCTCAAATGGTACCATCTCAATGCTGGATTGATAACTATTATTGTAAGCAAACTCGGCCAACGGCAAGAATTGGTCCCATTGACCTCCGAAGTCAATCACACATGCCCTGAGCATGTCCTCCAATATCTAAACTGTATGCTCCGACTGACCATTAGTCTGAGGATGAAATGCTGTGCCGAGGCCTATCTGGGTACCCATCTCACTATGTAATGCTCTCCAGAAGTGCGAGGTGAACTGAGGACCTCGATCTGATACAATGGACACCGGCACACCATGCAACCGGACTATCTCCCAAATGTAGATCTGGGCCAACCTCTCAGAAGTATAAGTAGTAGCTACTGGAATGAAATGCGTCGATTTGGTCAATCTATCCACAATGACCCAAACCACGTTAACCTTCCGCAAAGTCCGGGGCAACCCAACCACGAAGTCCATAGTGATGCGCTCCCATTTTCACTCAGGAATGGGCATCTGCTGAAGTAGGCCTCCTGGCCTCTGGTGCTCATAATTCACCTGCTGGTAATTAAGACACCTGGCCATATACTCCACAATGTCCTTCTTAATTCCCTCCACCAGTAATGCTGATTCAAATCACAATACATCTTCGTAGCACCAAGATGAACAAAATACCGAGAACTGTGTGCCTCCTCCAGAATTCTCTCCATCAGGACATCAATCTTAAGAACACATAAGCGGACCTGAAGTATTAGAACACCATCCTCGCCAATAATAATCTCCTTGGCTCTGCCCTGAATCACTGTCTCTCGTAGCTCAGCCAAACACGGATCATCATACTGCCGAGCCTTAATCTCCACCAATAACGAAGACTGAGAAACCACATGTGCAAGAACTTGACAAGGTTATGAAAGGTCTAATCTCACCATCCGATTATCCAAGGACTGAATGTCCAAGGCTAGAGGTATCTACTCTACTGCAATATAAACCAAGCTACCCATACTCTCCGCTTTTTTTCTCAAAGCATCTGCTACCACATTTGCCTTGCCCGGGTGATAAAGAATGGCGATATCATAATCCTTCAACAACACAAGCCATCTGCGCTTCCTCAAATTAAGATCCTTCTGCTTGAACAAGTGCTGCAAGCTACGGTGGTCTGTATAAACCTCACAGAACACTCCATACAAGTAATGCCTCCAAATCTTAAGAGCATGAACAATCGCCGCCAACTCCAAATCGTGCACAGGGTAATTCTTCTCCTGAACCTTCAGCTGGCGTGAAGCATAAGCAATAACTCTCCCCTCCTGCATCAATACACACCCTAAGCCAATGCGTGAAGCGTCATAATATACTGTATACATCCCAGAACCAGAAGGCAATACCAGAACTGGTACTGAGGTCAATGCTGTCTTGAGAGTCTGAAAGCTCTTCTCACACTCGTCAGACCATCGAAACGGGGCATTATTCTGAGTCAATCTAGTCAATGGGGCTGCAATGGAAGAGAATCGGCGATAATAGCCTGCTAGGCCCAAGAAGCTCCTGATCTCTGCAGCTGAAATAGGACGCGACCAACTCTGAACCGCCTCAACCTTCTGAGGATCGACCTTGATACCCTTTGTGGATACCACATGCCCCAAGAATGCCACGGAATCCAACCAGAACTCACACTTGGAGAACTTAGCATATAGCTTTTGTTCTCACAAAGTCTGGAGCACAACTCTCAAATGCTGCTCGTGCTCCCCCAGACTACGTGAGTAAATCAAAATGTCATCAATGAAGATAATGACAAAAGAATCAATATACGGCCTGAACACCCTATTCATCAAGTACATGAATGCTTCTGGAGCATTAGTCAAACCAAAGGATATCACCAGGAACTCACAATGGCCATATCTCGTACGAAAAGTAGTCTTCGGAACATCTGAAGCCTGAATCCTCAACTGATGATACCCGGATCTCAAATCAATATTAGAAAACACACGAGCACCCTACAACTGGTTAAACAAATCATCGATGCGCGACAAAGGATACTTGTTCTTAATGGTAACCTTGTTCAACTAGCGGTAATCAATACACATCCGCATAGACCCATCCTTCTTCTTTACAAATAGAATTGGAGCACCCCACGGCGATACACTCGGCCTGATGAACCCCTTAGCTGACAAATCCTCAAGCTTCTCCTTCAACCCCTTCAGCTCTTTCGGAGCCATACGGTACGGAGGAATAGATATAGGCTGGGTGCCTGAAGCTAAGTCGATGCAGAAATCAATATCACGATCCGGAGGCATGCCCGGAAGATCCGAAGGAAATACATCAGCAAAATCTCGAACCACTGGCACTGAATCAATCATCAGAGACTCGGCAGTGGTGTCCCACACATAAACAAAATAGTCTAGACAACCCTTCTCGACCATATGTCGAGCCTTCAAGAATGAAATAACCCGGCTGGCGGTACTAACTGAGGAACCTTTCCACTCCAGCCTAGGCGACTCGGGCATGGCTAGAGTAACTGTCTTGGTATGAAAATCTAGCACGACATGATAAGGAGATAGCCAATCCATGCCCAAAATAATCTCAAAATCAACCATGTCTAGCAATAAGATATCCGCTCGATTCTCGAATCCACAAAACAAAATCATACAGGACCGACAAATTCGATCTACAACCATAGAATCGCCCACGGGAGTGGACACATAAATATGAGAACCCAAGGACTCACGAGGGACATCCAGAAAATGAGCAAATAAGACTGAAACATAGGAATAAATGGATCCTTGATCAAATAACACGGATGCCTTTCTACCACATACTTTAATAATACCTGTGATCACGGCATCTGAGGCTACTGCATCTGATCTGGCCAGGATATCATAGAATCTAGCTGGAGCACCGGAAGACTGAGCCTTACCAGAATGAACAGGAGCTGGCTGATCTCCGCTGGTATGAATAGGGGCTAGCAGAGCTCCCCCTACCTGGCCTCCACCTCTGGGACGACCTCTACTAGTCTTCCCTCCTCCTCTGGGTGGACGACCCACCGATGCTTGAAATGTAGGCTGATAGCTCTGCTAAACGAACTTGCCCCAAATCCTGGGACAAGTCCTCCTCATATGGCTCGGGTCCCCACACTCATAACATTTGGCTGGTGGCATGGCCTGCTGCCCTGAAGAAGGACCCTGGACAGCTAGAGGACGGGGAGAACTCTCCAGCATGGCACTGAAGTAAGGAATAGAAGACCCCTGATGACCAGAATACCCGCCTGAGGAACCCTGAATGGCTAGTGGGCGGTAGGAACTCTCTGGCATGGCGCTGAAATAGGGCCTCATCAGAGCACCACGGGGAGGTGGTGGAGGAGCTTATGGAGTCCTGCTAGACTGGCCTCTACCGAACTGACCTCTACCCCTGGCTGGGGTACCTTTGAAATCTCCTGAATATCTAGCCCTCTTATCCTGCTGACCCTGCTCTCTGCCTCTCGAACGATAACCCTTAATCCGGCGAGCTATCTCGACCACAAGCTGATAGCGAGTCCCCATCTCCACCTCTCGGGCCATGTTGGCCCTAATACCTGAGTGCAACCCTGCTACAAATCTCTGCACTCTCTCAACATCAGTAGGAAATATCATAAGGGTATGACGGGACAACTCAAAAAACCTGGCCTCATAATCTCTCACGGACATCTGCCCCTGCTCCAGCTGCTCAAATTGATATCGCAGCTCTTCCCTCTCGGAGGGTGGAATATACCTATCCAGGAACAGCTGAGTGAATTTCTCCCAAGTGATGGTAGGGGAACCTGCTGGTCTACCCAGGATATAGGACTGCCACCATCTGCGGGCCCTGCCCTCAAGCTGAAAAGTAGTGAAGTCCACTCCATGGGACTCCAGTATCCTCATGTTGTGCAGTCTGTCCCTGCACCTATCAATAAAGTCCTGGGCATGCTCTCCCTTCTCATCCCCTAAGATAGGAGGGTGCAATCGGGTCCATCTATCTAGTAACTTTTGCGGATCGCCGTCCGCAGCTGGTTTGAGCTCAGGTGCTGCTGCTACTGGCTGGGCTCCACCCACGGGCAGTGTACCCGGAGTATGATGAAGTGCTGCTGTCTGGCTACAGCCTGGGAAGTAGGGGTCTGGGCTCCCCCTCCTGCCTGAGATGTGGTAGGATCCGCTGGAAATAAACCAGCCTGGGACATAGTGTCCATGAATCGCATCATACGACCCATGATCTCCTGGAATCCTAGCGCCGTCATAAAGTCTACTGGAGCAGGACCTGCTGGGAGCACCTAGCTCTGCTCTTCTATAGTGGGGTCCTCTGGTGGTATGACTGTAATAGCTCGGGGACGCCCTCGTCCCCTACCTCGGGCTAGTACCCTCCCCCGGCCTCTGCCACAGTCGTGAACAACGGGGGTAGCGGCCCCTCTCGGATCTGGAACATCGGATGTACACGTCCTCACTGTCTGTGAGAGAATAGAAGAACGAAATTTAGTGAACCATTGACTGCACGATAGAATAAAAATAAGGAGAGGTTTTACTAACACCCTATAGCCTCTCGAAGATCAGTACAGATGTCTCCATACTGATCCACAAGACTCTACTAGGTTTTCCCGTGACCTGTGAGACCTACGTGAACCTAGTGCTCTGATACCATGTTTTCACGACCCAAAATCCTAACTGAGTTGATGACGCCCAACAGCGGGGTCAGGCAAACCGACTCTTATGTTACTAAAGGTTCCTTCTTATTAGTTTAAGCACTTTAAAATATACTCGATTTTAAAAAGTTAAAACATGATTTGACAAGGATAATTAGCCAATTTTAATCAAAACAGTCATGATGAGGAATGAGCCAAAATGTATATATATACATACCCGAAAACCAAAATAACAACTACGTGTGTGCCAGGAACTAGTGTCACAAGTCCTACGGGCATACTTAACAGAATATACAAAACATAATATACAATCCCATTGTCTGAAAGGAATAGACGGGAGATAAGCAAAAGAAAACTTCAAGGTTCCGCCAAGGATCGTCAGGAGAAGCAGCTCACCGTGAAGTCGGGTCCAACTGAGATCAAAATCGAGATCCGGTATGATAACCAGATGTACTAGCCTCAGAACCTGTACAATTAAGTACAAAAGTGCAACATGAGTACATAAACAAATATATACCCAGTGAGTATCCCGCCTAACCTCGTAGAGGTAGTGACGAGAGGTAGACGTGATACTTACTAGGGTCAAAATTTTCTAAGTAACATGATTTAATAGGAACTAGGCAGGCATAACAGTCGTAGAAATCATAAGGAGATATATCATCAAGTATAATTGTATTTACCTTTGCATGTCAAATTTCACTAACACATAACGTACTAAATTCCCTTATTAACATGAACCAGTTTGTATAATTATAACAAATTCCCAGTGAATCATAAATCATATAATAGGCCGGACATGTACGGCCGAAATGTCGCGAAAAATAAATGTGCACTGCCAAGGGTCGAGCGACTCGAACCATAGATGCATCTATTACCCCTCTCGCGAATCGAACATGCGACGCATTTGACATAATAGTAGGGCTATTCTGCCCACGAATCATACATGTTACGCGGTGCCGCCTACATACATAGAATTATCAATCTTTAGGGAATTATCAGAGGTTATTCTTTTAGGCAAGAACCTAAGCAATATATCATGGACCACAACTTCCTAATATTCTCATGCCAAATCAAGGATAATAAGCAATTCAAAATATGTTTAGGAATACATGTAAGGCACATATAAGCATGCTCGTGAGTCCTAGAACTCCCCAACATAACATAGTAGTAGCTACGCACGGACTCTCGTCACTTCGTGCGTGCGTAGCCCCCGAAATTAAGGACATGCAATTATTTATAATCACCTATGGGGACAATTCCCCCTTACAAGGTTATAAAGGAGACTCACCTCGTGTCGAACCTACTCCCTGGACCAAGAACGCGCCCGAAACTCCGAACTCTACACCCGAGGACTCGAAACTAGCCAAATGTTATACAAATTAATTAATTTATGCTCAAAATATGGAAATTCTCCTACTTATTTAGTAAATTTCCCATTCTTGAAGAAATTCTAAAATGCAACCCCGAGCCCACATGCTCGGATTCCAAAAAATCTCGAAGGAAACACTCACCCATAGCCTAAGGATCATTAATATACAATTTCTACTTGATTTCATACCTAATTCACGGCTAAATTCTCAAATTATCGACAGCCCTAGGTTACTACCCCATTCTTGAATTTCCACTAATTTAGGTAGTTAATTAAGCTAGTATTTCATGCATGAAGCTAATATTAGAGTGGAATTTACTTACCTTCAATAACCAGGTCGCTTGCCCCTCTAAAATGGTGGAAATCGCCCTAAGGAAGAAGAATAAGATAAGGGAAATGAGTTAATTCCCGTGTATAAAAACACACTGTCTGAACAGCGTTTCCGCACCTGCGGCTCGAGGACCGCACCTGCGAGCAAAAGTTCGCACCTGCGGAAATTGACTAGGATGCCTGGGCCCGCACCTGCGGAGTGGAGACCGCAACTGCAACTCTGCTCCTGCGGAGTTTTATCCGCACCTACGAGAATTGGCTTGACCACTGGGGGTCGCACCTGCGAGGCTGGGATCGCCGGAGCGGTCCCGCACCTGCGGTCACACCAGAACAGGTGCACCAACAACTATTGCAGCTGGTTTTTGGTCTCGTGTGGTGTCCGAGAGGCACCTGGGCCCACCCAAGCCCCCGTCCAAATATACCAATGAGTCCCAAATCATAATATGGACTCGCTCAAGCCTTGGGAGCACCCAAAACAACACTAAAACTCAAAATCACACCTCAAAACCCCTAGAATCGAACTTAGGAACTTTAAGTTTTCTAGACTTCGCTAACAACGCGCCGAAACAACCTATACTACTCGGAATGACACCAAATTTTGCAGGCAAGTCATAAATGACATAAAGAAACTATTCCAGGTCTCGAAATTTTTTTCGGACCTCGATATCGTAAAAACATGTCCCAAACCATAATAGGAACTTAAGGAACTCTTATTTCAATATTGGGCACCGAAACGCTCCCGGGTCATCAGAAACCCATTCCGAATGTATGCCCAGGTCCGTAATCATCATACGAAGCTACCAGAATCGTCGAAACTCGATTCCGAGGTTGTTTACTAAAAATATTGACCGAAGTCAAACTTGGCCTTAAAGGCCAACATTAAGGAACCAAATGTTCCTATAGCACTATAAACACCTCTGAATCCCGGACCACCAGTCCCCGCAAGTCATAAATCATAATAAGGCGCTATGGGAAGTTTCATTTAGGGGAACAGGGTCCGATAACGCAAAACGACCGGTTGGGTCGTTACACACATACATGTTTAAAATTTACATCATCCTTCTGAATTTCATTACGGGACATAAAATCTTGAATGTCCTTCAATGTCACACCCTTAGACTTACCAAAATATCATTTCAAAAGTGTGCTCTCTCATTTAGATGGTTTTCCAACATTATGTGCGGTGATCCTCAAACCACACATATTGTGAAAGTCTTCAAGGGTGAATGATACATTATGCCCAAAAATCTTGAAACTAATGGAGTCTCGATCATTGGTGAATATTCGAGAAAGACACAAGCAATGAACCAACTTCATGCTGCATTTGAAGTTCTCCATAGCCAAAATATACCGCAAAAGTACCATTAATTAGCTTATCTTCTGGTGCAGGAGTCAAGAAAGTTTTGATTAAACTCTTCAAATCGTGGTTACCCTTCCAGTAAGCACGACAGTTAAACCAATCGCGAAACTCAAAATATCTTTCCCCTGCTCTTGTAGGAGGAACAATACGGACTGAAGGACCTTTTGATAGTGTACGGTTTTTAGATGCTTTAGCTGCTGGAGGATTTGAAGGTGCTGTAGGATTTGTAGAAGCCATCTGTTGAAAGAAAGTAAAAGATATCAGTTAAAAACTTCAGCTCAAAGAAGACAAACTCAGCAAATATAAAACAAAAACTTCAGCTCCCAAATATGCTGAAGTTCACCAAAACAAAACAAAAAACTTCAGCTCCCAATATGTTGAAGGGTCACCAAAACAAAACAAAAACTTCAGCTCCCTATATGCTGAAGTTTCACCAAAACAAAGCACAAACTTCAGCTCCTAAACAAAAACAAGCTGAAGTTCACCAGTTACAAAACACAAAACTTCAGCTCCCACTTTCATAAAAATATAACACCAATAATTAAACACAAAAAACAAAAAACTTCAGCTCCCACTTTCAAAAAAATATGACAAAAAACACAAACAAAACTTTAGCTCCCTAACTAAAGAATTTATAGAATGTTCATTAAAAACAGACACACACGTTCAAAAACTTCAGCGTATCACCAAAACAAAACAAAAACTTCAGCTCCCACTTTCAAAAAAATATGACAAAAAACACAAACAAAACTTTAGCTCCCTAACTAAAGAATTTATAGAATGTTCATTAAAAACAGACACACACGTTCAAAAACTTCAGCGTATCACCAAAACAAAACAAAAACTTAAGCTCCTAATATGCTGAAGTTCACCAAAAAAAATTAAAACGTCAGATCTCAATATGTTGAAGGGTCACCAAAACAAAACAAAAACTTCATCTCCCAATATGCTGAAGTTTCACCAAAACAAAGGAAAAACTTCAGCTCCTAAACAAAAACAAGCTGAAGTTCACCAGTTACAAAATATTACAAAACAGACACACACGTTAAAAAACTTCAGCATATCACCAAAACAAAATAAAAAAACTGAAGCTCCCAATATGTTGAAGTGCACAAAAACAAAACAAAAAACATCAGCTACTAAACAAAAAACTAAACAAAACATCACCTGCTAAAATGCTGAAGTTAACCAGTTACAAAACAAAAAACTTCAGCAAAGCACTAATTTAACACCAGTAATTAGACACAAAAACAAAAAATATCAGCTCCATAAAATTAAGGTATACATGAAAAAAAATCACTATAGAACTAAACCCTAACAAACTATCGAACATGAATATCACAAAAACAAACAAAACCCTATAGAACATGACTATCATAAAAACAAATAAAACCAAAAAATTAAATCGTAAAGTTACTGCAATGTACCTGTGATTATACATAATATTGTTGGCGAACAAACAATTGAAAAATAAAAAAACAATGACGATAACCATTTTGATTTCGTAAAAGCGAAGAACGGGAGAGAGCGAGAGAGTATTTGCAAAGTAGAAGAGTGGGGTTTACTTGAAGAGAAAGTAGTCTTTCAATAAAAGGGTAAAATTATCTTTTCGAAAGGATTTTAACAAAAAAATGGGTACGGGTGCAAACATAAAAATAAAGCGGCTACAAGTTAAATAGGGGCGCCTAAATAGGGCTCCCCGTGCAATTTTTACGTGCCATTTTCTCATTTGTAAGCACTTGAGCCCACTTCGATTCACCAATCTACTACAAAAGTCAAAACATGCCTAGTCCAATGAATTAAAGCTGTATCTGTAGTGGATCTTGATAAGCAGAGACTCACAGTTCGGTTAATTGGACGATTTACCTAGTATAGGCACATTGGTTTTTCATCTTAATTTGAGATTCAATTAGCACAAAAATACCTACAGGGTTACTTACCAAAGCTAGCCCATAATAGATAGTGCATTTAAAATATCTCATTAACCTTATTAGTGTAACTAAATGATCTTGGCTATAGGGGAATTTGATATATTTATGCAACCTATCTAAAGCTTATGCAAGGCCAGAACGAGCATTTAATACTGTGTAATCGTCTAGAGAATTCTCTAGTGTATATATCTATTACACCTGTTTACACTTTTGGCTGGGCCGGGTACTTTACAATTAGGCCAAGATAATATTGTTTGTAAAATAAAACTACTACACTAATGGGCTTTCGTCTGAGCAGTGAGGCAGCCCAACACCTCCCATCCCAAGCTGGAGGGGAAGCCACTCCAAGCTTGTCAAGCGAATGATAGTGAAGAGGTCCTGCAAGAGACTTAGTCAAAATATCAGCAGGCTGGTTGATCGGTGCTAAACCTACACCACTATAGAGTAGCGAGGATGGTCAATGCAGTTTTACCCAACAAGGTCTGGATAGATTTCCACAGGGAGTTAATTGATTTGGAGTTAGGTATCTAACTAATCTAGATGCGTGTGTTGGTTCTAATTGCACTTCCAAACATTATTGTGATTGATTCTATTCTAATTTTATTATATTGTATGCTAAGAGTAAGCTAAGTACAATATTTTTGGTGAACGTTTTTAGGTGTTTAAAAGGCACTAGAGTAGTGACTTCCGCCTAGGTGAATATCTAACAAGTATCTAGAATCTAGGGCAAGCTTGTTTTGATTGGGGTCGTGATATAACCATCACACATAAGTGCTCACTCTATACCTCTCGGTAGTTTGCGTGACTTTGCGCAATTTGGCTTTCTCAAGTCCAAATGGGTGTTCATGCATTACAAATGATATTGGCTCAAGTCGGGTATTATTATCTCTAGGTTTAACTCTTTAATCGGGGCTATCAATCTCTTGAATTCACCCCAATTCCTTGTTAGCCTAATTTTCCTAGAATTAGTCCCTCTTTCTCAAGAAGAGCCTAAGTCATAAATGCACGAATCAGTGTTTGCAACCACCAATTCTACAATTCAAGCATGAATTAAGATAAATATCACTAACCCATAAGCAATTAAGCCCTAAAATTCAAGACCCATTAAATACCCACACTAGGGTTGGATCACAACCCTAGCTATAGGGTCTAGCTAATCATAAATTCAGCAGAAATCAAAGATAAAGAAGAAATATGAGCCATACTATTAAAGTAGAAGATTAAAATCCAAAGTTTGAAGAGAAATCTACTACAAAATTGCCAAAAAAGGTAAAAACCGCCGCTCACGTGCTCTGCTAATCAAAAATTAACCTAAAATTGTCAAAAATGTCTATTTATACTAAGCTGAAATTTCAGGACAAAAATACCCCTGCGGAGGTTTCGTGGACGCGTAATTCTGACCGCGTCCACTCTTGGGCTTTCGCGGCCGCGCAATATTGAGTGCGGTCCACGTTTCTTCACATCTGAACCAAAGCTGGACCTTGTTTCACAGGCGGCATATTTTCAGCTGCGTCCGCGTAATTTGGACGCGGACCGCTTTCTTCATTTAAGCCCAAATTGCAATGTCTCTGAACCTCAACAAGCGCTCCCAGCGGAATTGCAACCGTGGCCGCGTTAGTTATTTCGCGGTCGCCTCTTTCTAGCGCGGTCAACATTGGCGTTTGTGCTCAAAACAGCCTCTCTGAATCTCTATTTTGCGGACCGCGTATTATTGGCCGCCTCAGCATTGACAGTTTCGCGGCCGCTCTTTTCTATCGCGGTCCGCGTTCCACAAAATTTGTCCAGACTTGATTTTTGTTCAAGTTTGACTCCTTTATGAGTTGATTATGGATTCTTTGGCTCATTTCGAACAAAACCCTGCAAGCAAGCACGTTAAGTTAGTTTTCGAGAATAGTTTCACGCATTTTTGGCCCAAAACCTAAGTAAAAGAGAGCAAATAATAGGCTAATATTCCTACTTATTGTGAACAACTAATTTTTTACCACACCCAAATTATATATTATTTTAGTGTAAATATTTTTTTAGGTCTAATCTTGATGTTTTAAAGTTTTATCTTACACTTAATAGATTTTATTCGATCTAATTAAAAGAAAAAATAAATAATAAATCCTCACATTCTTAGAGTACAATTTTGTTTCTATTTATATAGAAATATTCATAATGTTAATAAGCAAGCTATAGAATCTTTCTTAGTATCATTTAAAGTATATGTAAATATTTAATTTTTCTATAATATAAGAATTTGGTTAATATTCTTATCTTTATAATTTAATTAATCTTTCAAAAAAAAAAAAATAACTTTAATAGATAAAGTTTTTTTTAAAAAATCTGATTTTTTGTTTTATATTTTTATTTTACTAATCCCATTATCCCCACTTTTCTAGCCTAATACCTCACTCTTCACACACACTCACATATCCACCCCTCACATTCCAACTCCCCACATCCCAACTATCCCCTCAATCTAATCCCATATACACACACAATAGAAAACAAGAAAAACACAAGAAAGGATGAAAAAAAAATGGAGGACAAAAGAAAAAACGGAATGGACTTCCTCTTTTCCTCTAGTGTCACGACCCAAAATCCCTAAGGTCGTGATGTCGCCAGACATCAAGGTCAGGCAAGCCAAAACATTAATTAATTGAAATAACTTTCCGTTTTAAAACATTTATGAAAACACTTCCTTTCACTTAATTACATAATAAGCAAATAAAAGTCTGTTAATTAAAACAATAGGCTAAAGATTTCACTTAAGCAATTATATCCCAATACATATCCCAGAACCCGGTGTCACAAGTACATGAGCAATTTCTAAGAATTCAACAATCATTACAAGCCAGTCCGAAATACAACTGGACAAGGAAATTTAAATGAAGTAGATACAGTACGAAGGAGACTCTGTTAGATGCTGATCGCTTCCGGATGATGCAGCTCGCCCTAAGTCTCCAAATCCTCCACATTTCTATGAAAGTACCTGTGGAACAAAAATGCACAACAAGTGTAGCATGAGTACAAAAATAACGTGTACTCAGTAAGTCGCCCGCCTAACCTCAGAGAGGTAGTGACGAGAGGTCAAATTAGACACTTACTAAAGGTAAATTTAAAATATTTATGAGTGACACTAAGCATGGCAATTTATAAAACAGGATTTAAATATCTTTCAACTCCGTTCACGTTTAACACTTTATATCTTCGTCATATTAACAATTAATTAACATGGTGATTTAATCAAATAATAATAAATTGACGGGAAGGAATAACTTCTTCCAAAAGTCTTTTTAATAACTTTAAATCTCTGTCATTTCAATCGATAATTTAATATTTCAGGCCAGTAATCAGGCAAATATCATAACAACTACGCATCAAATATCATGCACAGGCAATGCCGAGGGTCGAACGGCGCGGACCAACAATAATAAACTGTGCACTGCCGAAGGATCGATCGGCTTGAACCATAGATGCATCTATCTGCCCAGCTCGCGAATCGATCATGCGACGCAGTTAAAATAATACGGCTAGCCTGCTCGCGAATCATACATACGACTCAGGTGCTCATAGGAATACATACACAAATACAGGGTCTTCCTGCTCGCGAATCACTCAAGCGACTCAGGCACCCAAAGTTACACATATCCACATAATAAATCTGTATTTTATCAAGAAAGCAGTTTTTCTCAGGAAAGTGGTAAAATCCTTATTAAAAGAAACATGAAATATAGGTTTTGAAATCATTGTTTTTGAAATTCATTTGCCAAGTTTAGTGATACTCCATGATACAACCCAGTCCAGGTACACATATATCCACAGCGAAACCAATTCTCTTTCTAGAAGATTAACAATATGAACTCTCGCTTTCTTTTAGACATTCAATTACGTTTTCGGTCATATTAGCAGTTTAATATTACATGCAGGATTTCAGGTATAACACGTAGGCATGGTAGTGGGTCCTAGACTATGGCATAATAGTAGCTACGCACGGACTCCCGTCACCTGTGCGTACATAGCCCCCGAAGATAATAGCATATACTGAATTAATTCACCTAGGGGGACGATTCCCCCTCACAAAGTTAGAAAGGAGACTTACCTCGCTCTGAAATTCCAACACCGGCTTCCAAGCCCCCCCAATGACACCAATGGACGCACAACGCTCCGAAACTACCACATAATGGCAAAGCAATGAAAATTCATCCTAATACGCACGAAAAATTAAGATTATATACTTTTCCAACCCCGCTCGGAGAAATGACCAAAATGACCTCAGGCCCACGTGCCCGGAAATCCGAAATTCTTGAAGATACATTCTACCCGTAGCTCTGCTAGCTCAATCATGCAATTTACTCTACATTCCATACTCAAATTCGTGGCTAAATTCCAAATTTACATTTTCTAGGTTTCTTCAAAATTTTCCAAATTCCTATTAATGTCCATGCCTAATCCACGCATATAATCTTGTATTCATCTAACAAACGGAAGGAGTTTACTTACCTTGATGCCTGGCGAGAATCCCCCTTGAAATACTCTCCAAAAATCGCCCATGACAATGAAAAATGGGTGAGAAATGACATAAACCCGTCTTTAAAACATTCTGCCCAGGCCTCTTTCGCACCTGCTCCAATGGCCGCTCCTGCAGCTCCGCACCTGCGGAAATTCCATCGCAGGTGCAGCTCTGACTTGACCCAGCAAATTCCCGCTCCTGCGATCCCCTCTTCGCACCAGCGATTCCGCAGGTGCGACCAATCTTCCGCACCTGCGGCCTCCTCAACTCCAACCCCAATCTCGCACCTGCGGCGCCCTTAGTCGCACCTGCGTCAAAGCCTCGCAGGTGCGATTACACCAGATGACAGCAAGGTTCAGCCCTTTTTCCAACTTCAACTTTTATCCGTTAACCACCCGGAATCCACCCGAGGCCCCCGAGACCCCGTCCAATCACACCAACCTATCCCAAAACATGACACGGACTTGCTCGAGCCCTCAAAGCACATCAAACAACGCCGAAATCACGAATCGCACTCCAATCCAAATCTTTAAGAACTTGAAATTCCAAACTTCCATATTCGATGCCGAAACCCGTCAAATCACCTCCGATTGACCCCAAATTTTGCACACAAGTCATATTCAACATTACAGACCTGCTCCAACTTCCGGAATCGCATTCCGACAACAATATCAAAATTCCCACTTCCGGTCGAATTCTTCAAAAACCTTAAAATTTCTATGTTTAGCCAAATGACCCTAAAATGACCTACTGACATCCAAATGCACCTCCGATCGCGCTCCGAATTTCAGAATCACCATACGGAGCTTTTCCCAGACTCGGAATGCCAAACGAACATCACCCTCACTGATATGCACTTCAAGCCCAAATTCATGAAATCCTTCTAAAATGCTAACTTCCACAATATATGCCGAAGCGCTCCCGTGTTATCCAAACCCCGAGCAGGACATACATCCAAGTCTGAAATCATCATACAAACCTGCTAGAACCTTCAAATTCTGATTAGGGGGTCGTTTACTCAAAATTCCAATCTTAGCTGATTTCTCCAACTTAAGGCTTCTGAAATGAGAATTTTTCTTGCCAAATCAAATTCTAAACTTCCTGGTTCAATTCCGACTACGCCCACGGGTCATAATACCTGAAACGAAGCTTCTCACGACTTCAAACCGCTGAACGGCTCGCTAGAGCTCAAAGCGACTGATCGGGTCGTTACATTCTCCCCCACTTAAATCGACGTTCCTCCTCGAACGTGCCAAGAACTGCTCTGGAGTTACTTGAAATCACTGTTTAACACCTCGAGCACCTGCCCGTGCTACCACAACCCAGTTGAGCACATTAGCTTGACCACACCTCAAGATTTCTTCTCTTGTCCATACAATAAGCTCAAAATTCATTCACACACCTGAAGTTTCTCTTCTAGACCTAGTTCCAACATATAAACACCGTATCAACTACCACACGATATACCAGAACATGACCGCATACCTTTGCTGAATCAACACCAAGCACCGTATAACTCATCATCTGACCATGATGACACCCCCTGAACCTTAATAGCCAAAATTCACAAATCTGATGCTCCCAATGCACCTCATAACAAATATACATACACCCTGCTATAATGCTGACGATACTACCACAACGGAGGAAATGTGCAGAAATTCATACTCAACTGCAGAGTTAACAAATCCTTGAATACCTCATCTTGACTAGAATCATCACTTCATTATGAACCTGAATAATGATATTTGCTCTTTAATATACACTTCACATAACCTCATCGCGCTGATCCCTGATCCGATAATCTCGTCTCACCCAGTATGAACTGCTCAGACAACAAATCACCCCAAACATGGCCAACAACCTCACATGATACCACATCGCACCAATAGACCCTAACTCGAACATGATAATAAGAAACGACTCAGGATGGAACTATCCAGCTCACGTAACTAATATGAATTCTTACCAGAAAATAGGAAATAAAACACAAGAAAATAAATACATATTAACCCTCCTCATCATCACACTGTTGCGGTGTGCAACCCGATCCGAATAACATACCCGTGGCGGTGTGCCACCCGATCCCGCATAAAATTTACATAAGAAGATATATATATATACGGAGCTGAACGCTCACTATTACAAATTACTGAATATCGATCACAAGCACGCTAAGTGCATAATACCATCCTGGGGAGGCTGATAGAGCCGTATGCAACAAAAATCAAGCACAACTGAGGTGCGATATATATATACACTCTGGATCTCAAGAGCTATCCTACTCACATAACATCCCCACTACGCGGGACCTCAACACATAAGAAATTATCAAAGCCATTTCACAACTCACACGACACAATCACAATAACACATGAATTTGACGAAGATGGAACAACACCTGCTGTTCTAATACCTTTCCATGAAAAGCGCTCTACTGAAAGGAACATGCCTGGCTCATACAGAGTCCATAATAATATTAAATCCATCCACAAACATCGAGCCACGTTGCTCGCACCAACTAAGCTAATAGCTTTTGCCTGGGTCCATATTAACCCACCATCTCTCATAATACACGAGAACAACCATCATCACCGGGACTAACACCCCATAATCCATAATCAACTGAACTGAATGCCCTCCAGGCGTAAATTCTCAATTAAGCAATATTGCACTTCTTCATACTCAGTTCAAATCTGAAATCCATCAAGTGACTACGCGTCACACTTTATACAATCCTTTCGCGGTCATGCTTCTACGACCTCCCACCCAAGGCAACAAGTCTGCCCATCCATAACACCGACCACACTAAGGCTGCAAAACACATCAGGAACCCATGACCAGGGTACAAAGCCTCCTTCACCGAATATCAATCTCAGGTGACACTGAAGATAGAACTAGATTACTCTGAACATTCAAATCACTTTGTATTGCTCTTCCGAGCTCATGACATCCTTATAAACATCGGACCTAAATCTCTATTCTTACTCCCAGTTACATACTGCTTACCGCACCTAACATACCAACATGAGGTAGCGCAAGAATTCCATCATAACTTCCGAACCACCAATAGGGTGAACACTTCATCATATAGAAACTTTTTACTTGACTCAATTCAAGAGTACCATCTCAACACACGAGTGAATTCCCATTATCACCCAATCATGCAAATCCTTAAGTAGTAGTCTATACCACCATAACCCTTCAGGGGTGTGCCTACACCTGACATGCCATAACACTCAAATGCTCCCACATGAGATCTGTTACGACGGCCGACAAGCCCTGCACACACCGGCAAAAACCACATGCATAACTAAATCACATCAAATGAACCGATCACTGCCGCAAATGTGCCATTTCAACCATGGATAATCAATATATCTTCTTTTAATCATCTTCATCTGCCTCAGGAATAATAACAACTTCCTTCAACCCATAGCAAACTCAACCCTCACTCATCCCGAGTGACCTTGATTCACGAGACTATGCTGCCCAAATCCCGCAACCCGTCTCATACCCTTTTGATAATCTTTTCTTCAATCCGGAGTCTATTTCTCTCACTCCTTCAATATTATCCTGCATGCTGAAACATATCATAGAACATTCCAACCATCCTCCTTTTTCTCAGAGATTACTCTGCAAAAGCTCGATTCTCGATCATACTGCTGCCTGAAATCCTTAAACGCCGCATTCTTAACTTTTGAACTCACTAGGACCGCTATTGAGAGTCACCCACTCCGACTGGACCCGAATACAATCAACTCCAAGGCTCTCCTAGCACAGGAACACCCTTTTCAATAAAACACGTGACTGAGTCACTATTCTTACAACTCGCCCATGCTTTAAGCATAAATTCTGACTCTTCCAAAGCCTAACCCTGATCCGACAGGGCCGACTCTTTCACACAATCCTCAAATTCCACGCACAATCGCCATTTTACTCCTTTCCCTTAGTGAAATAACTTGCCAACACGCCGAAAATCCGCGACCCTATGAGAAGACAACCCTACAACCCAACTGCAGATGGTGGGACTCCCCCACTTGGCCCGAAGCTACTCCTGGCACCACTCTAGACCCTGCCAAGATCCTTTCTCCTTTGATAACACGATCTTTCTCCACCAGTCCGTCCAATTCCTCCAAATCCTCTTGCTAGCACTCCCTAAATACTCAAATTATCTAGAATCATTCACACATTCTATCTCCTACCGACTAGCCATTAGAACCCCTCACAGAACCTGCCAACCCCGCCATTGCTAACCTATTCCCAGAAGATAACCCACCTATGGAAATCTCCCGCGGACACCTCCCAACGATGCTGAAATGCACGCTCTCTACGACCTCAATACCCCATCCTACGCTTAGCTTCATTTACCAACTTACTAGTCCGTACGCTCCTCATGGACACCCATTAATGCGCGACAATATCTCCAAATTCCAAGTTGTGCTGCCGCTCCCCCACTTTGCGACTGCTCGACTTCCGCTTCTTACACCTGCCCTCTTAGAAATGGAACCACCGCCTAGACTTTCTTCAAGACCATTCTCTATAGCTCTAAACCAACAGATCACCACGACTTCAAGCTCTCTGAAGATCATCTTTCTCTAGCTACCTCCATTGTCAACCTCTATCAGGTACTGAACCACCGCACCTCACGATTTATTCCAACCGCTTTCTTCAATACTCCTAATCGATACTCAGACCCCATGCAACTGAAAAAACCATAGCACCGACAAACATAACACATTCCATTCGATCAATGACGACGACTACACGTCACAGGTGCATATCCCATCTCACTTGCAGACACCAAGTCTTACTACTTTATCAACCCCAACCGGACCATTCATAACCCAAATGCCTTTCCTCTGCCGGCACTAGAATATCGAAATCTCGAAATCCCACTCAGAGAAGATCTCGCTTCAAACCATTCATCATCTCCAACATACGGGCAATCATTCTATCATCATATCGACACCGCGCGACAATCAATTTCAAACATCATCACTACCCGAGCACATCCTTAAGGCTCCCAGAAACACAGCTACTGAGATGAAACAACATATTACCCTTTTTGCAGGGCCATAACAACAACCATGACCATTTACACATGGAAGCATCTCGGATTACATTCGTAGCACCATTTCCATTCCTCAAATTCCTGATCCATAGCAAGCGCTTCGCAACGCGTAAGATTGAGTAGGAATGAACATAGGCATAAGCCTCAAAGGAATCAACTCGCACGATGAAGAATCAAGAAGGGAAGTACTCCTCACAGCCCTGTAGACTCTCGAAGATAACTACAGACGTCTCCGTACCGATCTGCAAGACTCTACTAGACTTGCTCATGACTCGTGAGACCTACGGGAACCTAGCGCTCTGATACCATGTTGTCACGACCCAAAATCCCTAAGGTCGTGATGGCGCCGGACATCAAGGTCAGGCAAGCAAAAACATTAATTAATTGAAATAACTTTCCGTTTTAAAACATTTATGAAAACACTTCCTTTCACTTCATTACATAATAACCAAATAAAAATCTGTTAATGTCACGACCCCAAATCTAGGACAGTCGTGATGGCGCCTATCGTGGAACTAGGCCCGCCAAAACTACACTCGAATCATAATAAGCTTCCGTTTACATCTTTACGATACTGATTACCCATAAAGGTTTCCTATAAACATTTATAAGACAGTTAAAGCTATATGAATATAAATACAACTCCCAAGAACCCGAAGTCACTGGTCATGACCATCTACATAAAATATACAACTCAAAAGAAAATAAATTCTATAATATTAAGCAGGAGAGGGAGCAGGACTGCGGAAGCATGTAGCTACCTCGCAAACCTCCGAGAAATCTCTGGAACATATAGACAACTCACCCTGCCCTAACACCTGGATCTGCACACAAGGTACAGGAAGTAATGTGAGTACACCAACTCAGTAGTAATGAAAATAAATTAGGTCTGAGCAGCAAGAAACACATAAAATCAATGTCATCAATTCACAAGATGCACAACCTTTCTTTCCAACAGTATAACATAGATATATGAAATCATCATGCCTTAAAACTAACTTCAGAAAAATTCTTTGAAGAATGTATATTTTCAACAACTTCAAATCAAAAGATTTAGTATGAAAATGAAATGAATCATATAGAGGACCCTCGGGCAAAACATATTTCATAAGCTTAGAGTGAAAGTAGTAAAATCATAAGTAGCCACTCGGGCAAAACATGTATCATAATTAGCCCCTCGAGCATGCCTCACAGTCACTCATAATCAGTAACTCAGAACCTCACAGTCACTCATGCCTTCGAATCACTCGTCACTCGTCACTCGGTGCGCTCACTAGGGGTGTCTGCAGACTCCGGAAGGTCTCCTTCAGCCCAAGCGCTAATATCAAGCCACCTCGTGGCGTATCATATCCTCACAATCAGGCCCTCAGCCTCACTCAGCAGAACCACTCAAAAAGCCCCTCGAGTGAATCAGTAAAACAGGGTACTCGACCCAAAACATCATTTTTAAATCTTAAAGTAGTGTAAATCAGGCTGAGTTTTGAAAACAGAAAGCACAATGCGGCTGAGTGAAATCATCAATACATAGTGAGGAAAGCAACATTAAAAATCCCCCAAGGGGTCTAAACAGATCGGCACAAGGCCCCAAACACGGCTTATTGCCCAAATATTTCAACAATCTTTAGAACATAATTTAACATAGGGTTTTTAGTAAAATATACAACTCAATAGTTGCCGGGGAGAGGACCTAGTGCAATCCAAAAATCCGTGCGCTCCACATACTGGTCATCCGACATGTGCGCCATTCTAAAATCAGTGAGAAATACGCAGTCCGGGGTTTCATACCCTCAGGACAAGATTTATAACCATTACTTACCTCTACCGGGCCACAACACTAGCTCGCTATGCTCTTACCCCTCAAATTGGTTCCCGATTGCTCCGAATCTAGCCAAAACCAGTTTAACATCATCAATATATACCAAAGGAACTCAATCCAATCGAAAACTATCATATTATATAAGAATCTCGAAATTCGGCCAAACTTGAGCCCTGGGTCCACGTCTCGGAATTCGATAAAATTTGCATCACTAGAATCCTCATTCCCTTACGAGTCTACCCATACCAAATTTACCAAAATCCGACCTAAATTGCCCACTCAAAACACCAAAAGAATTTTCCAAATTTTCCTCCCATTTCCCCAACTTTTCTACTTTAATTCCTCAAATTGCATGGTGAAAATCAAGACAAATTCATGAAATTGAACCAAAAAGATTGAAGAACACTTACCACAAGAACCCCGCTGAAAAGCTCATCCAAAATGTCCTTTCCCTGAGCTCTCTAATGGAAAAACAAGTTATGGCCAAGAACCCCCGAAATAAATCTTAAAAACTGTCTGCCAGGCCTCTTCCTTCATTGCGATCGCGGAAGTTCCCTTGCGATCGCGAAGAACAAATCTGCTTCCCCATCAAATTACACTACGTGATCGTAGATATCCTCACACGATCACGATTCAGCAGGACATAAACCCACGCGATCGCGAACCACTCTACGCGATCGCGAAGAACAACGGCTCAGCCCACTCACGCGCCCTTTAACTCTATGCGAACGGGAACAACACCACGCGATCGCACTGCACAACAACCTCACACTCACGCGATCGCGACCTCCACCACGCGATCGCATATAACAAAAATCCTTCCATCGCTAACTAGGTCTACGCGATCGCAAACACCCTCCCGCGATCGCGTAGGAAACAAGAAACTCACACCAGCAAAAATCTGCCCAGTTTTCAAGCCAAAAGTTGGTCCGTTAACCACTCGAAACACACCCGAGGCCCTCAGAACCTCAACCAAACATACCAACATATCCCATATCATTATTCAAACTTAGTCGAGTCTTCGAAACACCAAAAAATACATAAAAATACCAAAATTNACTATGATGAAGACTGCTGAAGGTATAGATATACCAACGACAAGAGCTGATTGCACTGCTGAGGATCTGAAGAAATGGGAGAAGAATGCAAAGGCCAAAAAGTGGCTAGTGTGTGGACTAGGTCCAGACGAGTACGGCAGAATCCAAAGATGCACCATTGACAAAGAGATTTGGGACACCTTGCAAGTAGCCCATGAAGGAACACCTCAAGTTAAAAANTTCCAAATTTCGCCAACTACGCCGAAACCAACCAAAAAACCTCCGATTGACCTGAAATTTTGCACACATACCCAAAATGACATTACGGACATGTTCCAACTTCCAGATTTCCATTCCGACCCCGATAGCCTATTTTCCACTGCCGACCAGAAATCTCCAAAAACTAATTTTCGCCAATTCAAGCCTAATTCTACACCGGATATCAAAACTCCATTCCGAACACACTCCTAAGTCCCAATTCACCTAACTAAACCATCCGAGCCATAAAATCTGAATTTCGAGGTCGTTCACAAATAAGTCAACTCTCAATTGACTTTCTCAACTATTAGGCTG
>ML333281.1:0-38931 GCA_005239505.1 Nicotiana paniculata | reverse complement strand
TAACTCTTAATCACAATAACTGCTCAGAACAACCCAATACCGGTACATAACCTCTTATCAAGAACCACCTCGCTCTAACACTTCCATATACTGCTGGTGATGAAAGAAGCACTTAGAACTAATAACCATTTGTCCGATCAGCCAGACATGAAACTCCCCCTTTCCAAACTAGAATTATAGCAGATTTCTAAGCCGACTCCCGATATTTATCCGTCCAACTCTGCTGTAGAAAATTCTGAAAATGCTCATTCTAGGTCCAATGACCTCTCTTCATCCATCACGACCACCCTGATAACATGACACATCGATACAATTCGAAGCCAAAACCTGTGCACTTAACAACAACTCCCCTATGTAATCAAATTATATAAAAGATCCACACGAAAGGACTATCCTGCCATTAACAATTACCATTACCATATCATACTAACAGCCTGGCACATACCGTAAAAATAAAAAACACATGTATCCAATACCAAAGGTCATACCCCTACATAACTCCGCTACACTGCGCGATCTCATCCAACGCTGGTCCACTTGAAATACTTCAAGACACCTTGCCCAAAATCAATAACCATTCGAAATTCGACATTAAGTACTCAAAGTGCATTGCCATAACCACGGGGGAAAATAGACGATACCATGCCACCCAAAACAGAAGGTATATAACCAATACGTCTCAATCCCGCAACACCCAATTACTTACCTTACTCAATTCTAGCTATAACGCCCAATTAGAACCGCACGATATGTGAATATAACCAATAATCATCTTGAATATCAACAATCGATCCAACCATAGGGCGCCGCGATACCAATGAAGTACCCTTAACTCAAACACATTGCTCTTTCTGAAATATATACCCTCATCAGGTCGCACCAATTAGTGATATCATCTACCTAGTCATCTGAAATTGACCATGCTGCCTAAGAATTTATGACCTTCCTTCCAGAACCGAACAATGACCTTACATATGCAAATATCATCTCTACCCAACATACCGCATACGCCATGCCAACCTAGGAAAAAATACGGGAACTCCATGGTCCCTTCTGAGCCATAAGCGACTACGTACCCAACTAGCCAAGAACTCCCATTGGATCCCATTTAGAAACAAATTCACTACATGTCATAAGAAAATATGCACCCTTAACCGCGGTAGAAACCATCCAAAACTATCCGAAATCCCATTTGCGCAACACCAAACCATCAGGACTGAATCCTTCTAACTCAACCAAGCTACGCATGCCACCAAAAATCAAAGAGCATTGCTAAGAAACACCCATAAAAACTCGTCACCTCATGAACACCCAAGAACTAATCGTATCCCTTACCATGCCGATCCGACCTACTACCAAGTTGCCCTATTTACCCAAGTTCTTTCGGACTTACCTTCAAATTGATACTTCTCCCTGCCGTAATACCACAATTTTCAACCCAGACTCACCACACGCGACCCAAGCATAAAACCATACCGTCTAAGGCTCATAAGCCGCCGAATACTTTCTCAAACATCCCCAAAAGTACCACATTCGAAATACTTATCCTGAAGAGACTTCCTGCGAATCTAAAGCCATTACCTTCACTTTCATGATACTGATATGTAGAACCCGTGATGATGTAGATATGCCACACGTCTTGACACCCTCTAACGTAAATCTCGATCACACCAACCAATTAGACAGAATCGACCTGACCCGTTCGCATACTAACATACTAGGAAAGTAATCCACTCACTTGAAGCCACAAGAAAATTCATACACTGCACACACTGCACCTTTTACAACTTCCACTAAATCATTCAATAGAACCCAATTACCCAAAAAAGTACATTGAAACCTTTATCGAAGAAATTTCCATTACTCGTGACATTCCCAGACCCCACACCTGCAGGTCATAACTGATTTACCAATATACCTCGAACTGAAACCAATACCACACATAGTCGTGCAATCAACTTAACATTAACAGACTCCCCTACTTGGATCAAAGCCAACGATCGAGACAAATAATAACTCATAATGCCCATAATAACACCACCCGTATAACAGCTCAAGTCATCTGCAAATCTCGCATTCACCATTGCAATAGTCACGCCAACTTCCACAAGCGATCTAAACTCCAATTACAACATATATTATTTACTGGTAGAAGAGAACTTATTACAGAACTACATAGGGACCACACACCCTGGGACAACCCGCAGGAGATACCCCTGCCCGCTTAGCCTCAAATGTTATCCCTCCATACACTTCTGAAGACCAGAACTATCACGCAATCACTACACCTTCCTGCATCTGAACACAACTAACTCCTACCCTCGAGGCACCATAATACGCGGTAAAAACCTGAAGCTGATGGCAGAACTAACACCGAAGCGGTGGTCATAGAAATCTCGAGCTTCTGGAAGCTCTACCCACACATGTCTGACCACATGGATACCCTCATTGGACACCACATGTCCCAAGAATGCTACTGAACCGAGCCAAAATTCACACTCTGAGAATTGGCACAGAGCCTTTCCTCCCCGAATCCTTATAATGCCATCCTCAGATACTGAGTATGCTAATCCTGGCTACGCAAATATGCCAGGATGCCATCAATGAATACAATAACAAGGAGAGATAATATGGCTGGAATACACTGCTAATCAAATACATGAACGTTACTGGGGCAAATGATCAGCTCAAAAGACATCACCAGGAACTCATAACCCAACAGAAAAAATCCGCTTCACTCCACAACTACACAACATGAGAGGTCTTCCAACATACTCACAACTCAAGGCCATTTACCAAATCGAGACAGAAATCAAACACTCAATAAATCTTGCCACGTTTCCAGCCAACCCTTTTGACACAATTCACAGTCTGAACACATCTAACCATCAAATCACACCCACCACATAGGCATCTAGTCACCAGTTCTCATCAATAAGAATACATACGAACATACAAGTCCCCAATTACATGTTCCCACACAATGAAAATCTCAGCAATCAAGCCATAGAATGAATCTGGTCTCAAGTCCTCCAGACTGGCCTATTTCCAATATGCCAAAATCACATCTCATCCATGGAATCCACAAGCCGTCGATGCACAACTAATACCAAGCGCTCTCGTGCGCGTTCGAATACATGGAAGGAATTCAAGAGTTACTCTCTTGGCTGAATACAATGGATTCGCACGACAAGAATTTAAGAATGTGAGATTTTTCCTAAGGGTTCCACAACCTCTTGAAGATAAGTATAGACGTCTCTGTACCGACCCGCAAGACTCTACTAAACCTGCTCATGATCAGTGAGTCCTATGTAATCTAGAGCTCTGATACCAAACTGTCACGACCCCAAATATAGGACAGTCGTGATGGCGCCTATCGTGGAACTAGGCCAGCCAAAACTACACTCGAATCATAATAAGCTTCCATTTACATTTTTACGATACTGAGTACCCATAAAGGTTTCCTATAAACATTTATAAGACAGTTAAAGCTATACTGAATATTAAATACAACCCCCGAGAACCCGGAGTCACTGGTCATGGGCATCTACATAAAATATACAACTCAAAAGAAAATAAATTCTATAATATTAAGCAGGAGAGGGAGCAGGACTGCGTAAGCATGTAGCTACCTCGCAAACCTCCGAGAAATCTCTGGAACATATAGACAACTCACCCTGCCCTAACACCTGGATCTGCACACAAGGTGCAGGGAGTAATGTGAGTACACCAACTCAGTAGTAATAAAAATAAATCAGGTCTGAGTAGCAAGAAACACATAAAATCAATGTCATCAATTCACAAGATGCACATCCTTTCTTTCCAACAGTATAACATAGATATATGAAATCATCATGCCTTAAAACTAACTTCAGAAAAATCCTTTGAAGAATGTATATTTTCAACAACTTCAAACAGAAAGATTTAGTATGAAAAAGAAATGAATCTTATAGAGGCCCCTCGGGCAGAACATATTTCATAAGATTAGAGTGAAAGTAGTAAAATCATAAGTAGCCCCTCGGGAAAAACATGTATCATAATCAGCCCCTCGGGCATGCCTCACAGTCACTCATAATCAGTCACTCAGCACCTCACAGTCACTCATGCCTCCCAATCACTCGTCACTCGGCACTCAGCACTCGGTGCACTCACTTGGGGTGTCTGCAGACTCCGGAGGGGCTCCTTCAGCCCAAGCGCTAATATCAAGCCACCTCGTGGCGTATCATATCCTCACAATCAGACCCTCGGCCTCACTCAGCCGAACAACTCAAAAAGCCCGTCAGGCGAATAAGTAAAAGAGGGTACTCGACCCAAAACATCATTTTTAAATCTCAAAGTAGTGTAAATCAGGCTGAGTTTCGAAAACAGTAAGCACAATGCGGCAGGGTGAAATCATCAATACATAGTGAGGAAAACAACAGTAAAGAGCCCCCAAGGGGTCTAAACAGATCGGCACACGTCCCCAAACACGACTTATAGCCAAAATATTTCAACAATCTTTAGAACATAATTTAATATAAGGTTTTGAGTAAAATATGAAACTCAATAGTTGTCGCAGAGAGGACCTAGTCCAATCCAAAAATCAGTGCGCGCCACATACTCGTCATCCGACATGTGCGCCATTCTAAAATCAGTGAGAAATACGCATTCCGGGGTTTCATACACTCAGGACAAGATTTATAACTATTACTTACCTCTACCGGGCCACAACACTAGTCCGCTGTGCTCTTCCCCTCAAATTGGCTCCCGATTGCTCCGAATCGAACCAAAACCAGTTTAACTCATCAATATATACCAAAGGAACTCAACCCAATCGAAAACTATCAAATTATACAAGAATCTCGAAATTCGGCCAAATTCGAGCCCCGGGCCCACGTCTCGGAATTCGATAAAATTTGCATCACTAGAATCCTCATTTCCTTTCGAGTCTACCCATACAAAATTTACCAAAATCCGACCTCAATTTCCCACTCAAAACACCAAAAGAATTTTCCAATTTTTCCTCCCATTTTCCCCAACTTTTCTACTTTAATTCCTCAAATTGCTTGGTGAAAATCAAGACAAATTCATGAAATTGAACCAAAAATGATTGAATAACACTTGCCACAAGAACCCCGCTGAAAAACTCGTCCAAAATGTCATTTCCCCGAGCTCTCTAATGGAAAAACAAGTTATGGACAAGAATCCCCGAAATAGATCTTAAAAACTGTCTGCCCAGGCCTCTTTCTTCGTTGCTATAGCGGAAGCTCCCACGCAATCACGAAGAACAAATCTACTGCCCCATCAAATTACACTACGCGATCGTGATTCAGCAGGACATAAACCCACGCGATCGCGAACCACTCTACGCGATCGTAAAGAACAACGACTCAGCCCACTCACACGCCCTTTAACTCTATGCGAACGCGAACAACACCACCCGTTCGCACTGCAAAACAACCTCACACTCACGCGATCGCGACCTCCACCACGCGATCGCATATACCAAAAATCCTGCAATCCCTATCTAGGTCTACGCGATCGCAAACACCCTCCCACAATCGCGTAGAAGGAAACCAGAAACTCACACCAGCAAAAATCTGCCAAGTTTTCAAGCCAAGAGTTGGTTTGTTAACCACCCGAAACACACCCGAGGCACTCAGGACCTCAACCAAACATACTAACATATCCCATCGCATTGTTCAAACTTAGTCGAGCCTTCGAAACACCAAAAACAACATAAAAATACCAAAATTACATCAAACTCAAGCCTATAAACTTTGAAACTTCCAAATTTCGCCAACTAGGCCGAAACCAACCAAAACACCTTCGATTGACCTGAAATTTTGCACACATACCTAAAATGACATTACGGACCTGTTCCAACTTCCGGAATTCCATTCCGATCTCGATAGCTTATTTTCCACTACTGACTGGAAATCGCCAAAAACTAACTTTCGACAATTCAAGCCTAATTCTACACCGGACATCAAAACTCCATTCCGAACACATAAGTCCCAATTCACCTAACGAAACCATCAGAGCCATAAAATCTGCATTCCGAGGTCGTTCACCAATAAGCCAACTCTCAGTTGACTTTCTCAACTATTAGGCTACCTGGAGAGACTAAATGCCTCAATTCTCACCATGACCACTCTGAACCCAAACCAACTGACCCAACACAACAAAAACAGGCTAGCAATATATGAAAAATGCAGAAATGGGGGAAACGGGGCTAAACTCTTGGAACGACCGGCCGGGTCCTTACAATTAATTAAAACAATGGGTTAAAGATTTCACTTAAGCAATTATATCCCAATACATATCCCAGAACTCGGTGTCACAAGTACATGAGCAATTTCTAAGAATTTAACAATCATTACAAGCCTGTCCGAAATACAACTGGACAAGGAAATTTAAATGAAGTAGATAAAGTACGAAGGAGACTCCGTCAGCTGCGAATCACTTCCGGATGATGCAGCTCGCCTAAGTCTCCAAATCCTCCACATTGCTATGAAAGTAACTGTGCAATAAAAATGCACAGAAAGTGTAGCATGAGTACAAAAATAACGTGTACTCAGTAAGTCGCCCGACTAACCTCAGAGAGGTAGTGACAAGAGGTCAAATTAGACACTTACTAAAGGTCAATTTAAAAAATTTAAGAGTGACACTAAGCATGGTTTATCATAGGCAATTTATAAAACCGGATTTAAATATCTTTCAACTCTGTTCACGTTTAACACTTTATATCTTCGTCATATTAACAATTAATCAACATGGTGATTTAATCAAATAATAATAAATCGACGGGAAGGAACAACTTCTTCCAAAAGTCTTTTTAATAACTTTAAATCTCTGTCATTTCAATCGATAATTTAATATTTCAGGCCAGTAATCAGGAAAATATCATAACAACTATGCAGCAAATATCATGTGCAGGGAATGCCGAGGGTCGAATGGTGCGGACCAACAATAATAAACTGTGCACTGCCGAAGGGTCGATCGGCTCGAACCATAGATGCATCTATCTGCCCCGCTCGCGAATCGATCATGTGACACGGTTAAAATAATACGGCTAGCCTGCTCGCAAATCATACCTGCGACTCAGGTGCTCATATGAATACATACACAAATACATGGTCTTCCTGCCTGCGAATCACTCAAGCGACTCAGGCACCCAAAGTTACACATATCCACACAATAAATCTGTATTTTATCAAGAAAACAGTTTTTCTCAGGAAAGTGGTAAAATCCTTATTAAAAGAAACATGAAATATAGGTTTTGAAATCTTTGTTTTTGAAATTCATTTTTGAAGTTTAGTGATACTCCATGATACAACCCAGTCAAGGTACACATATATCCACAACGGAACCAATTGTCTTTCTAGAAGATTAACAATATGAACTCTAGGTTTCTTTTAGACATTCAATTACGTTTTTGGTCATATTAGCAGTTTAATATTACAGGCAGTATTTCAGGTATAACACGTAAGGCATGCTAGTGGGTCCTAGACTACCTGGACATGGCATAATAGTAGCTACGCACAGACTCCCGTCACCTCATGCATATGTAGCCCCCGAAGATAATAACATGTACTGAATTAATTCACCTAGGGGGACAATTCCCCCTCACAAAGTTAGAAAGGAGACTTACCTCGCTCTGAAATTCCAACACCGGCTTCCAAGCCCCTCCGATGACTCCAACGGACGCACAATGCTCCGAAACTACCACATAATGGAAAAGAAATGAAAATTCATCCTAATACTCACAACAAATTCAGATTATATACTTTCCCAACCCCGCTCGGAGAAATGACCAAAATGCCTTCGGGCCCACGTGCCTGGAAATCCGAAATTCTTGAAGATACATGCTACCCGTAGCTCTACTAGCTCAATCATGCAATTTACTCTACATTCCATACTCAAATTCGTGGCTAAATTTCATATTTACATTTTCTATGTTTCTTCAAAATTTTCCCAAATTCCTACCAATTTCCATGCCTAATCCACGCATATAATCTTGTATTCATCTAAAAAATGGAAGGAGTTTACTTACCTTGATGCCTGACGAGAATCCCCCTTGAAATGCTCTCGAAAAATCGACCTTGACAATGAAAAATGGGTGAGAAATGACATAAACCCGTCTTTAAAACATTCTGCCCAGGCATCTTTCGCACCTGCGATCCAATGGGCGCTCCTGCGGCTCCGCACCTGCGGAAATTCCATTGCAGGTGCGGCTCTGACTTGACCCAGCAAATTCCTGCTGCTCCGATCAGGCCAATCTTCCGCACCTGCAGCCTCCTCAGCTCCAGCCCCAATCTCGCACCTGCGTGTCCCTTAGCCACACCTGCGGCTCTGCACCTACGGTCAAATCCTCGCAGGTGTGATTACACCAGATGACAGCAAGCTTCAGCCCTTTTTCCAACTTCAACCTTGATCCGTTAACCACCCGGAATCCACCGAGGCCCATGAGACCCCGTCCAATCACACCAACCTATCCCAAAACATGACACGGACTTGCTCGAGCCCTCAAATCACATAAAACAAAATCGAAATCACGAATCGCACTCCAATCCAAATCGTTAAGAACTTGAAATTCCAAACTTTCACATTCGATGCCGAAACCCGTCAAATCACCTCCGATTGACCCCAAATTTTGCACACAATTCATATTCAACATTATGGACCTGCTCCAACTTCTAGAATCACATTCCGACTACGATATCAAAATTCCACTTCCGGTCGAATTCTTCAAAAACCTTCAAATTTCTATCTTTAGCCAAATGACCCCAAAATGACCTACAGACATCCAAATGCACCTTCGATCGCGCTCCCAATTCTAGAATCACCATACAGAGCTATTCCCAGACTCGGAATCCCAAACGGACACCACCCTCACTGATATGCACTTCAAGCCCAAATTCATGAAATCCTTCTAAAATGCTAACTTCCACAATATATGCCGAAGCGCTCCCGCTTTATCCAAACCCAGAGCTGGACATACATCAAAGTACGAAATTATCATGCGAACCTGCTGGAACCTTCAAATCCTGATTCGGAGGTCATTTACTCAAAATTCCAATCTTAGCTGATTTCTCCAACTTAAGGCTTCTAATATGAGAATTTTTCTTTCCAAATCAAATTCTAAACTTCCTGGAATTCAATTCCGACTACGCCCACTGGTCATAATACCTGAAACGAAGCTTCTCATGACTTCAAACTGCTGAACGACGCGTTAGAGCTCAAAACGACCGATCATGTCATTACATCTAGGAGCAAGCCTTAAAAATCCGCAATCACTCCACCGAGAAACCAGCAAAAACCAGCCTCAAAACAGTGCAAATCCTAGCCAAAAAATTATTCCAAAAGCAGCCATAAACCACCATAAATCATCCCCAAAAAGCTGAAGCAAAATAGCCTCTAATCTACATCACAAATCACTTAATTTTTGGTTTCTTTATTGCGGAGTTTCAAGTTTCTGGCTACAGTCCGGATTCTATTTTGTTGTACAATCATGCATCAATAGCAGTGCCATTACTTGAAGAACACCTTCATTTATAAAAGGTCCAATCTTTTTATCTTGTTTGCTTTGTCTGTTTATTGTTCCGTTTAGATGATATGTGTTAATATGCCTCTTGCTTGGAGCTGTTATTCTCTTTTTTTAGCACATGATTTTTCTTCGTTGTTAACTTTTATCGTTAAGTTTATTAGTTTGTGTTGTTGAGTGAGAATCTAAAAGGAAAATTTCAAAAAAAAAGTAAAACTTAAAAAATGACGAGGAAAACGTGATGGTAACAATAATGTATTTGGGTCCTAAGGTTTGGTATTGTAAAATTTGTTTTCCTTATCCAAAAAACTAATCAATTTTGGTTAGTTCCTAGCGTTTGTTTTATCATTTCGTCGAATTAATTTCTAACGTTGTTTTAACTGACTTATAATAATTTTATTAATCCTTCGATAATCCTCTCTGGACTTGCGGTAAGTACTAAATAAAATACTTTCATAACTTTTGAGCATCACAATAATCCTAACGTAGGAACTAAGTAATTTAAAATGCTAGGCAATTTTAGGCGCGTCTTCAAAAGTTGACCATGTGTTCGCACGATACTTGGTTAATATTAATTAATAAAAATGGTCATGTATGCATTCCCGTTCCTTGACTCTCTAACTAACAAATTGCATTTAGCCATGTGTTCATACCCGAACCTTGGATTGATACGCCTAAATAATAAAAGGATCACGTGTGCATTCCCGCGTCTTGATGCCTTTAGATTTAAAATAACTATGTTATAACCATATGTACATTCCGTATCTTGTCTTACCATTTAATTTCAAAGAATTACCTTGTGTGCGTTATACATCTTGGTGAACACAACTAGTAAAAATATAATAATTAATTAAGCGGTAATAAATAAGCCATAATCAATAAGATATAGGAATAACTAAAAAAAAATTGATTTAAGCCTTACATCAGTCAATAAAGCGACCGTGCTAGAACTACGGGACTCGAGGGGTGCCTTACACCTTCCCCTCGGTCAACAGAGTTCCTTACTTAGTCTTCTGTTTTTCGTAGACCATGAATTAGGAGTCAAATCTTCATTTTGGTAAGGGATTCAATAAAAGGTGACTTGGAACACCAAAACTCAATTCCAAGTGGCGACTCTAAATAATAAATAATCCCTTTTCAAAACGTCACTTCAATTGGAAAAACTCTTCTAATCAATACCTTGTAATAGGGTTGTGGTAAAAAAAAGAGTCGTGACAGCTTTGGCGACTCTGCTGAGGACAATTAATAAGAATTCGAGCTATGTGTATTGATTATTATTTGGCTTTTATCATGTTTTGGATATTATTGTGTTTGGGAGCTTAATGTGCTATTTGTCTCTTATTTACCGCTTTAATATTTTTTTGAACTGTGATATAAATTGTATCTTATCTCGCACCCCTCTAAGTCTTCTGATAGGTAGTTATGTTGTGTTTGCCTACCAGCATCACAAAATTCTGTCTTGAGATAAAGCCAGTTAGCCTACCAGCTTCTTTAAGGATTTAGTCACACATGTTTAGGCGGGAGAGCCGTTAGCTAGCCAGTGCTGTTCTACTACTGGTGACGGTTGACGCTCCTCGGCTCGGGTTGTCCATCCGGGTAAGCTAGGTCTAGATACCATTTCCTTTTGGATCTGAAAACTTAAAAGAACAAGCCACAAGCAATGGATATCCCTAGTAGGCTACACTTTATTTGCATCGTGTGCATTGGACTTAGCGGGACTCGGCACAGGGGCCGGGCCATTCTAGGACAGGTACCAATTTTTCAGACCAACATGTTCATTTTCTGTGCTACATGTAACATTATTTGGTAGGTTTACTCAAATGTTGACCGGCTTTAGGGTAGATTGATTGAAGAGAGGGGAAGGAAAGATAAAATATCCCCCAAGTTTTCATAAAGTGCCATTTTTTTTTAAAAATAAAATAAAATAAAATAAAAATTTTAAGGGTTCTAATGTGTAAAATCACAATTTTCAAAATAATTTTTTCTTTTTATTACTTATTTAAACCGAACTACGCGGGTTTGATTTTCACCCGATGTGAGATACGTAGGAAACCTTCATCAGGTTCAACCCTATTTTTAAAAATAAAACAAAAAAAAGAACAAAAAAGAAGGTGTCTATAGACTGTTATTTTTTTTTCTTCTCTCAAATAATAATAATAATATAGTCACTTTGTCAGTATTTTCTCTTTTGACCCGTCTTGCCCATGCGTTCAGTCCTTTTGTCGAAATAACCTTGAAATCTTCCTCGAAAATGCGAAATGATCGTTTTAGCAAGAGAGGCCAGTCTTTTTTTATGTTCACTTATTTTTACAAAAAATAGCCATTTTGAGCCTTTTTTATTTTTTAATTTCATGATTATTTTACTAATGTATTTTTTTAGTCCCACAATTTTACTTTTATTTTTTTTAGAGTCAAAACCCGAGAAATCGGATTTTTTGTGTCAATAATATATTTGATTAAAACCTAACCCAGTGTCTGGGTAAACAGGTACACCATGAGTGGGGAAAAAGGTAAGTCTGAAAAGAGGCCCAAATTAGAAGGGATACAAGATTTTCTAATTGTCGATCAGATACCGCAGTTGTTGTGGGATTGGTGGAGAGACTTTAAGGAATATGAGCGAAAACAGATAAAGAAGTACTTGGGACATTTGGTTCACATGTTGACGATCAAGCCTAGGAGGGATGTGATTAAACCTTTGATTCCGCACTGGGATACAAAAACTAATGTGTTCCATTTTACCCACTGTGAAATGACTCCGACCTTGGAGTAATCGCCCATTTCTAGAGGTGGGGTCGCAATATTCGTTGCCAAAAGCCCATAGTACCAAAAAATGTGAACGAGGGAAAGTTTCTAAAGCTCTTGAACATAAATTACGGATAATATGAAGGTTTAGGAGGCAAGTGGGTTAAGTTGGGATTTCTGTTTCACTTGTATGGCCTAGAATGCAATTTTCGAAAGGAATGTGGGACCATTGAAATCAAAGGAAAATATGGAAACATGGAAGGTTCACAGATGGTTCGCATTTATGGTTTCTTTCTTGGGCCGTGTAGTTTCTCCAGAAAGGGAAGGGCACATTGACATCCACTTGGCAAGTGTAGTTTAGGCTCTGACTCCAGAAGGGGATGATTATACTTTGGTCCCTATGATTCTTTCTGGAATTTTTCGTGCTTTAACTAGATGTAAATTTGGTGCGTGAAACTTTGATGACTGCAATATTTTGCGCATATATGATTTTTGGAGAATTTTTATCGTAATCCTATGATCACTGATTTTAGGGAGTTATGTCCCAATCATACTTATGATCACAAGAAAAGAATTGACGAATGTGACTTCCCAGAAGGGATTGATGCCTGGAAAGAACTACTTCGTACTTTGTCCGCCAAATAGATCGCTTGGAACTACGATTGGTTTTCCTCCAAAGAGGTCATTGTGAGTCTGCATACCATTCTTATTTGGTCCTCATAGGATTAGATGGTGTTCAACCCTATGCTCCACTTCGGGTAATGCGCCAGTTTGCACGACTACAAGAGGTGCCATCAACACGAGATATGAGCAAGTTCTGTTATGATTTTGGTAAAGATCAGCCTCATGACAAAGAAGAAATTATGAAAATTTGGTATGCAAGTAAAGTCTCGGAGTTGAATGAGATGGTAGAAGACCGAGTCGTGGAGAGGTGATCCCTGAATATATTATTTGGTTTCATGATCCTTCTATAACTTCCCGACCGGTCATTTTGCATTATCGGACTCCGTTCCCCTAAATGAAACTTCCCATAGCGGCTTTTTATGATTTATGACTTGCGGGGACTGGTGGTCCGGGATTCGGAGGTGTTTAGAGTGCTACAGGAACAATTGGTTCCTTAAGGTTGGCCTTTAAGGCCAAGTTTGACTTCGGTCAAATTTTGGGTAAACAACCTCGGAATCGAGTCGGTTTCGGTAGTTTTGTGTGATGATTTTGGACCTGGGCGTATGTTCGGAATGGGTTTCTGATGACCCGGGAGCGTTTCGGTGCCCAATATTGAAATAAGAAGTTCCTTAAGTTACTATTGTGATTTTGGACGTGTTTTTGTGTTATCGAGGTCCAAACGGAATTTCGAGGCCAGGAATAGTTTCGTTATGTCATTTATGACTTGACTGCAAAATTTGGTGTCATTTCGAGTAGTATAGGTCGGTTCGGCGCGTTGTTAGCGAAGTCTAGAAAACTTAAGGTTCATAAGTTTAGTTCTTGGGGTTTTGAGGTGTGATTTTGAGTTTTAGCGTTGTTTTGGGTGTTCCCAAGGCTCGAGCGAGTCCGTATTATGATTTGGGACTTGTTGGTATATTTGGACGGGGGCTCGGGTGGGCCCAGGTGCCTCCCGGACACCACACGAGGCCAAAAACCAGGTGAAATAGCTGCTAGTGCACCTGTTCTGGTGTGACCGCAGGTGCAGTTGACCAGTCGCAGGTGCGAGACCGCTCCTGAGGTCCCAGCCTTGCAGGTGCGACCCCCAGTGGTCTGGCCAATTCTCGCAGGTGCGGACAAAGTTCCGCAGGAGCGGAGCCGCAGGTGCGGTCTCCACTCTGCAGGTGCGGGCCCAGGCTCCCCAGTCCATTTCCGTAGGTGCGAGCCTTTGCTCATAGGTGCGAGACCCAGGTGCGGTCCTCGAGCCGCAGGTGCGAAAACACTGTTCAGACAGTGTGTTTTTATACACGGGTTTAATTCATTATTTCTCATCTTCTTCTTCTTTCTTGGGGCGATTTCCACCATCTTTGAGGGGCAAACGACCTGGTTATTGAAGGTAAGTAAAATCTACTCTAATATTAACTTCATGCATGGATTACTAGCTTAGTTAACTACCTAAATTAGTGAAAAATCAAGAATTGGGTAGTAACCTAGAGCTTTCAATAATTTGAGAATTTACCCGTGAATTTGCTATGAAATCAAGTAAAAATCGTATATTAATGATCCTTAGGCTTTGGGAGAGTGTTTCCTTCGAGAATTATTGGAATCCGAGCGTGCGAGCCCAGGGTTGGATTTTGAGAATTCTTCAAGAATGTTGAATTATTGAATAAATAGGATAATTACCCTACTTTGAGCATGCATGGATATCATTGTACCATATTTGGCTAGTTGCGAGTCCTCGGGTGTAGAATTCGGAGTTCGGGCACATCCTTGATCCGAGGGGTAGATTCGACACGAGGTGAGTCTCCTTTCTAACCTTATCAAAGGGAATTATCCCCATAGGTGTTATATATGCTGTGGGTAATTGTTTTGGGGTCTACGTGCGTACAAAGTGACGGGATTCCGTACGTAGCGACTATCATACTATGTCGGGTAGTTTTAGGGATCACAAGCATGTTTCTATGTGCCTTATATGTATATTTAGGTGTTCTTTGAGCTGCCTATTACTTTGAATTGATATGGAAATGTGGAAAGTTGCATTTGAATTCCCAGTTGAATAATCCTTGTTACAAGTATAGCCCCTACTGAGCTTATTGATAACTTTGGTATGTACATGTATATATATGAGAGTCAGCACTCGAGTCGCATGTATGATTCGCGATCGAGGGAAGCTTTATGATATTCATTATAAGTGTGTTAGCACTCGATACGTAGGTATGATTCGCGATCGAATGAAGCTTTATGATATTCATTATAAGTGTGTCAGCACTCAAATCGTAGGTATGATTTGCGATCGAGGGAAGCTTTATGATATTCATTATAAGTGTGTCAGCACTCAAATCGTAGGTATGATTCGCGATCAAGGGAAGCTTTATGATATTCAGTATAAGTGTGTCAGCACTCGAATCGTAGGTATGATTCGCGATCGAGGGGAGCTTTATGGTAATTTGGTATAAATGTGTCAGCACCCGAGTCGGAGGTATGATTCGCAAGCGGGGGGAATCTTTACGACTATTCAGTGATTAGATATTCCTTCGACTCCGGCCGGTTGTCTTACCCTTCTGTGCACTTGGCTATTTGGTACTGTTTCCATTGATATTGACTTGACAGATATTTGGGGGAAAAGGGAAGTGTACATTGTTACTTATTTTCAGTAGTTTATCTGGATTTCTGTATTTGATAGGTATCTGTTGCTTACTATCTCACATGTCTCTGTTATATCCTGTTTTGCATTATTACTGTTGGACCTTAGTGAGTGTCATGGACCTCTCGTCACTACCTCTTCGAGGTTAGGCGGGATACTCACTGGGTACATATATATTTATGTACTCATGCTGCACTTCTGTACTTAATTGTACAGGTTCTGAGGTTGGTGCTTCTGGTTACCCGACCACAGCTTGACGTATATTCTGGACCTGACTCCACCATGAGCTACCTCCCTTGGTGATTCTCAGTGATATGGAGTTATATTTTGTTCATTTCTGTCTACTTCTCTTAGAGAGCAGTATAGTTTGTATAATCTTTTGTATATTCTACTAGTTCGCCTGTTGACTTGTGACACTAGTTCCTGGCACACACATAGTAGACTCTTTCTTTTGGGACTGTATATATTGGATCATGATCATTTTGGCTGTATTTAATTAAGTTGGTTAATGTTTTCGTTTTTATTTAAAATGATCTATGCTTAAACTTTGGGAATATGTGGGGTTAGTATGTTAAATAAGGAAAATCTCACTAGAAAATAACTGTTGGCTTGCCTGACTCCGGGGTTAGGCGCCATCACGACCTGTGTTGGATTTTGGGTCATGACAGCTTCATCATTGAGAGATAGGCCTAAGGCGTCGAACATGAGGAGAAATGATCAAAGAACTATAGAAAGGCTGAAAGAGGAATTGGAGCATGCTCAGATGACCATAACCAAACAACAAGCCCAGCACCAAGCCAGAGTCGCTTAAATTCATTTAACTATTGAGAAAGATTATGAATCTGCCTTAGGGATCATGGATAGAGTTCTAAAGCATGCTAATAATGAGGCAGCCTGCTTAGAAGAAGAACTGGCATACACGATTGGTTTAGTCACAAGAGTTGAGGCGAACAAAAATGCTAAAATACATAAGTTGCAAGAAGACTTGAGTATCATCGAAGAGGATGCACACCAACAAAACTGGAGTTTGATAAGCAGAAAGAGTAGTTTGAAAGAGAAATGGCCCACTGGATACGCTCAAAGGGTCAGCTTTATGCACAATTAGAAGAAATAAAAAGGCAGAAGAGGGATCATCAGCACGCAGATTTTGAAGCAGAGCGGCGTCAGTGGATGATTGAGAGAGGTGTGTTAAACCATCACATTGAAGAATATGAGGGACGTGAGGCTCAGATTGAGCACACCCTCAACACTACCCAGATATGGTTGCAGAATTGTCATGTGAATATGGGGCAAGCCAGAGTGCAGGTACTTCAATTGGCAGAAAAAACAACATATATTCATGGTGATCATCTCCATCTAAACAATGAGAAAGATGGCAACAGGCACGTGCCCTCTTCCCACAGTTGCCAGCGGTGTTTCAAAATTTGTACGAGACTTTGGGAGGAGAGTGGAGGTCAAGAGATGCAGACCATTAATGATATCAGCTTAAGCAAGAAGATCATTGAAGATTAAATTCTTAGTGTAGCCAAATAGTTTATGTTTCATTTTCATTTGTCACATTATTTATTTTTATATTTGGAGTCTTTTATTTTATCAAAGTTTGTTTTATTCCAGTCATGTTTCTGTCTTTAGAGTTAGTATTCCATTCCCTCATTGTATATTAAAAAAAATTTGATTGAAAAATATTTTAGTTTGTTTATTTTATTTTTATATGTATATATATATAAACAATTAAAAAAATCATCAAAATTGTTGTTATTTCCCCTGAACTACGTAATGGTCTGATTCATGCAGCGTCATGATACGTAGGCAATCGTCATCGGATGCGATCATAGCCATAATTAAAAAAAATTTGAGAAAAAAAGGGAAAAAAGAAGAGCGTTAAATTCAAGAGGAAATAAATCAATAAGCCGGGATGAAGCATAAAGCCTTCCAAGATCATTTTAGAAAGGAAAATGACATTAGGTGCATGACATACAATATGTGATTAATATCTGCAAAATGCCGAACTCTAACACGTTTGTTGTTTGTCATTTTTAAAGATAAATTTAAACAGAGGTGGTTGGTTTGTGGTTTAAACTGGTGACTCACCCTTACAACACGAGATCAAAAGGAAAAAGTAAAATGGCAAACAATAGTGAGAATGAGTCAAATAATGCTGATGTCCATGGATAATTGATCGAACAAGGTATGGGACTGGTTGAAGAAGTAAGAGTGTTGAAGCAACAATTGGCAGAGATGTACCAAGCTTGGGTGAATGGACAGGTACCGCCCCTACTACCCATAGGGCCTTCGGACAATCTTCATAGTGTGTCAGTTGCAAGTCAAGTGCCCATCTCCATAACAAGTAATCCATTGTACCAACTTGGATTCAGTCCAATCATTAACCTTCCCATTATCCCCAGTACCTCCATTCCACGTTCGCCAACAACAACTCTTAGAAATGACCCACCTACTGTACCCATTGTGTAATGACCCGACCGATGATTTTGAGCTCTAGCGCATCGTTCATCGGTTTGAAGTTGTGAGCAGCTCCATTTCAGGTGTTATGACTTGTAGTTGTGGTCGAAATTGAATTTCGGAAAGTTTAGAGTTGATTTGTAAAGAAGATTCTCATTTTAGAAGCCTTAAGTTGGAAGAATCAACTAAGATTGGAATCTTGAGTAAACGACCTCCGAATCAGGATTTGAAGGTTCCTGCAGGTTCGTATGATGATTTCGGACTTGGGCGTATGTTCGGATCCGGGTTTGGATAACCCGGGAGCGTTTCGGTGCATATTGTGGAAGTTAGCATTTTAGAAGAATTTCATAGGTTTGGGCTTGAAGTGCATTTCAGTGATGTTGATGTCCGTTTGGGATTCCGAGTCTGGGAATAGCTTCTTATGGTGATTCTGGAGTTGGGAGCGCGATCGGAAGATAATTTGGATGTCCGTAGGTTATTTTGAAGTCATTTGGCTAAACATAGAAATTTGAAGGTTTTTGAGAAATCTGATCGGAAGTGGAAGTTTTGATATCGAGGTCGGAATGCGATTCCGAAAGTTGGAGAAGGTCCGAAATGTCAAATATGACTTGTGTGAAAGATTTGGGGTCAATCGGACGTGATCTGATAGGTTTCGGCATCTGATGCAGGAGTTGGAAATTTCTAAGTTCATAAAGTTGGGATTTGGGTGCGATTCGTGGTTTCGATGTTGTTTGATGTGATTTGAGGCCTCGAGCAAGTCCGAATTATGTTTTGGAACATGTTGGTATAATTGGACAGGGTCGCGGGGGGCCCGGGTGGATTCCGGGTGGTTAACGGATAGAGTTGGGAGGTTGAAGAAGGCTGAGGTTGTTGTCATCTAGTGTGACCGCACATGCGAGGATTTGGCCGCAGGTGCAGCTTTGGCGCTGCAGGTGCGAGAGTGGGCAGGCTTGGCTGGGATCGCATGTGCGATGGAATTTTCGCACATGCGAAGGCGCAGATGCTGGAAATGGGTCGCAGGTGCGGATCCGGCTCGAGGAGAAGGAAGCCGTAGGTGCGGGCTATTGGGCGCACCTGCGGAAGCGCGCAGGTGCGAGGGCTGGACCGCATGTGCGAAAATCAGCCTGGGCAGAATGTTTTAAAACGAGGATTCTTGGTTTATTTTCTTCATTTCTTCTTTGGCTTAAGCGATCTTGGGAGGCTTCAAAGAGAGGATTCCTTCATGCAATGTCAAGGTAAGTAACTTCTTCATGCTTCTAAGTTAAACACAAGATTATATGCAGGGATTAGGCATGGGAATCAGTAGGAATTTGGGAAATATTGAAAAAACCTAGAAAATGGAAATTGGATTTTTAACCACGAATTGAGCATGAATATTTGAGTAAATTGTATATTTGAATTATTTAGGCTATGGGTAGAATATATCTTCGAGAAATTTCGGATTCCGGGCACGTGGGCCCGAGGGCATTTTGGTTATTTCACTAAGCGGGGTTGGGAAATTATATAATTTGGAATTGTTGCAAATATTAGAGTATATTTTCATTGGGTTGTCGTTGTTTGGATAGTTTTGGGGCATTGTGCGTCCGTTTGGAGTCATCGGAAGGGCTTGGAGGCCGGTTATGGAATCTCGGAGCGAGGTAAGTCTCCTTTCTAACTTCGTGAGGGGGAATTGTCCCCCTTACTATATGCAGGGGCTACGTATGCACGAGGTGACAGGAGTTCGTGCGTAGCTACTATTATGCCATATCCGGGTAGCCTAGGACCCCCTAACATGTCTTACCTGTTATACCTGTGATCTTGTCTTTGATATTAGACTGCCAATATAACCGAAATTGTAATTGAATGCCTAAGGAAGATTAGAGTTTATTTTTCTAAACCATCTAAAAAGAGAATTGATTTCCTTGGCGGGCAATTGTATTTCCGGATAAGGTTGTATTATCAAACATTATATAAACTTGGCAAGTGAATTATGAAAAAGGATTTAACACTATTTTATGGTTTTTAAAAGAGAAATCTGTCATTTACTTGAGTATGTGTTTTCCCGACGTATTCGGGGTGGACTGTTTATTGTGCCTGATTGCATGTGACCGCTTTGCAATTTACATTCCGCGAGCGGAGTGTTATTTCCCCCACTCTCATGGGAGCGGGTCGTACGCCACATCGGATTTAAAATGCACTTTTGGTACGGGCTGTTCGATCCTTGGAATTGCATAAACATGATTATTATATTGAGAGGTGCACTTATGGGACGGGCCGTTCGATCCTCGGCACTGCACAGAGAGGATTATTATATTGAGAGATGCACTTTTGGTACGGGTCATTCGATCCTCGGCAGTGCATAGACATGAGTATTTATTGAGAGGTGCACTTTTGGTACGGCCCGTTCGATCCTCGGCAGTGCACAATTTGATTATTATGATGGCTCAGGACGATTGTCCTTATCCCGTATGCGCATGCTAAATTGTTAAATGTTTTTCAGGGATTTTTTTAAAAAGTGACAAGATATTTGGGGGAAAACAAAGAGGAAATTGTTTATTTGAAATATTTGGGGGAAAATGAGGAAGTGGTAACTGTATGTTTATTCCCAGTATTTACTTGGATTTCAGTGCCTTATATATATTTCTGCTTTAATACCTTTACCTTCCTACCGTGTTCATCTTATGATGTTAATTAATTTGCTGGCCCTTAGTGAATGTCTAATTCGACCTCTCGTCACTACCTCTCTGAGGTTAGGCGGCCGACTTACTGAGTACACGTTGTTTTTGTACTCATACTACACTTGCTGTGCATTTTATTGCACAGGTACTTTCATAGCAATGTGGAGGATTCAGAGACTTAGGCGAGCTGCATCATCCGGAGGTGATCCGCAGCTGACAGAGTCTCCCTCGTACTGTATTTATTTTAATTTTAAATTTCCTTGTCCAATTTGTATTTTGGACAGGCTTTGTGATGATTGTATAAATTCTTAGAAATTGCTCATGTACTTGTGACACCGGGTTCTAGGATGTGTTGAGATATATTTGTTAAAGCGTAATATTCAAACTATTGTTTTACTTGACAGATTTTATTTAGCTAACATGTACTAAAGTAAAAGGAAATGATTTTTCATAAATGTTAAACAGGAATTTATTTCGACTAATTAATGATTGGCTTGCCTGACAATGGTGTCCGACACCATCACGACCTTAGAGATTTTGGGTCGTGACACATTGTCCATACTTTCACTGTCCCTCAACCGGCTCTTTCTCAAAAGTCCAACAACGATCCACAGCTGAATGCTCATGATGCCCAACATTACTATCCAGAATTGACTTTCAAGGTTCCAGATTCATATAAGCATACTCCTCCGAACATGTTCCCAGTTGAGATCGAAAATCCTGAAAAGAATATGGAACAAGAGGAAATGACTAGAAAAATGAAGATCTTGGAACAAACCATGGGAAACGTATAGGGTTTGGGAGGCCACAAGATTGTTTTGTTTAACGATCTATGCATGTTCCCCCATGTCCATTTTCCACCCGGTTTCAATACCCCCAAGTTTGACAAGTATGACGGTCATGGTGATCCTGTTGCCCATTTGAAGAGGTATTGTAACCAATTAAGGGGAACTAGAGGCAAAAAATAACTACTCATGGCTTATTTTGGGGAATGTTTGACAGGAATTGCTTCAGAGTGGTTCATAGACCAAGACATCTCTCACTATCACGTTTGGAACGACATGGCTCAAGACTTTGTCCAATAGTTTCAGTACAACATTGATATAGTGTCAGATCGCTCCTCTCTCGTCAACATAAAGAAGAAACCAACAGAAAGCTTTAGGGAATATGCAATCAAGTGGAGAGAGCAGGCTGTTAGGGTCAAACCACCAATGAAAGAGGCAGAAATGATTGACTATTTTCTCCAACCTCAGGATCCTGATTACCTCCATTACATGTTGGGTGCCATTGGTAAGCCTTTCGTTGAGGTGATTAAGATTGGTGAAATAGTTGAGAATGGCATGAAATCGGGAAAAATTGTGAGTCAGGTAGCCCTTAAGGCGCGCAAGCAATTCAAAGCGGGTCAGGTAGTTTTGGAAATCGAAAAAAGAAAGAGGAAGGATCTATGATGGCATCTGAGTTCGGGAGAGTTCAAAGAGGAATAGTCCCTTCTTATGTGAAATTCAAACAAGGACAATCCAATTATCCTCAACATTACTATCCACCTCAGGGTCCCCGGTACTCAGTTCCCCTGCAACAATACACAGTGTTTAATGCCCAGGCTTATGCTTGGCCTCCCAATCATCAAATATGGCGGGCACCGATTCCACAAGGCTCCTGTCAACTGCGCCCGAATTTTCAGGCATCATATAATCCTTGTCCCTGACAAGGATATGTGAGAGAGGAGGATCCAAATAAAGAGTTCACTCAAATTGGAGAATCGTATACAAGCCTATTTCGAAAGTTGATGCAGTTGAAGTTGATTGAACCTGTCATACCGCGTTATGTGAATCCAAATTCAAAAGGTTTTGATTCCAATGCAAGATGTGAGTATCACTCTAAATCCCAAGGTCATAGTACCGGAAAATTGTTGGACACTAAGGAAAGCCANTGAGTATCACTCCAACACCCAGGGTCATAGTACCGAAAATTGTTGGACATTAAAGAAAGTCGTTGAAAATTTGATTGAAACAAAGGCAATTGTGGTAACAAACAATGAGGATACTCCTAATATCACAAACAGTCCGCTCCCAGCTCATGATAATACACATTTTATTGGGATGATTTGTGATGATCGGATATAAGCATTCTGGCAAGACATAGATGGCTATTGGAACCATAGGGAAAGAACCAAAAGTGATAGTAAGCCCGCCGCAATTGGCACTGTTGATTGTGAAAGGTGCGAGTTCTAGTTTGAACTTGGTAGGTTCTGAAAAAATGATTATCTATGTCCCTAGAAGCACAAAAAAGGTTGCCGTTTAATTGGGTGGTCCAAACCTTTACATCCATAGGGGAATTCAAAAGATCATTCCGAATAATATTTTCAGAAATATAACAGATCCAGTTGTGATCCGACCTGTTGCACAACTCCCAGTGACAAACACAAAAACTATTCCCTGGAATTATAACAAGACTGTCAAGACATACAAAAGAAAAGAGATAGTTGAAGAAGCAGATGAAATGGAGGGCTTGACCCGCTCTGGAAGGTGCTACTCACTAGAGGAATTGAGAAAAGCTAAGCAAGCCAGGGAAAGTCACTTGCCAGTGAAAGAACCCGTTGCAGAAAAGAAGGGGAGGAATTCCTTAAGAATATGAAAATGCAAGACTACTACATCATTGACCAACTAAGGAAAACCCCTGCTCAGATTTCTTTGTTATCTCTGCTTTTGCACTCGGAAGAACATCGCCGTGTGTTGATCAAAACTCTGAACGAGGCATATGTCTCAGAAAAGACAACGGTGAATCAGCTGGAAAAAATGGCTGAAAGATTCTTTGAAGTAAATATAATTACTTTCAGCGATGATGATTTGCTCGAGGAAGGGGCTGGGCACAATAGAGCTTTGCATCTTATGGTCAAATGTGAAGGTCACTACGTAAAAGAAGTCATGATTGACGGAGGCTCAAGTGTAGATGTATGCCCTCTTTGTACTCTACAAGAGCTGAACATTGAGACTAACAAAATTCAAACTAGTAATGTCAGCATCAGAGCTTTTGATGGTTCAAGAAGAGACACTATCAGGGAAATCGAACTCAAAATCGACCCAGTTGATTTTACCATTGTCTTTCAAGTGTTGGATATGAAATCTTCCTATAATTTACTTCTAGGAAGGCCGTGGATCCATATGGCTAGAGTTGTACCATCCACCCTAAATCAAATGGTCAAATTCGAGTGTCACGACCCAAAATTCGTAAGGTCGTGATGGCGTCAGACATGATTGTCAGGCAAGCCAATCATTAATTAGTTGAAAGAATTACTTGTTTTAACATTTATGAAAAGAATTTCCTTTCACTTTATTACGTATTAACTAAATAAAATATGTCAAGTAAAACAATGGTTTGAATATTGCACTTTAATAAATATATCCCAACACATCCCAGAACCCGGTCTCACAAGTACATAAGCAATTTCTAAGAATTCATACAATCATCACAAAGCCTGTCCGAAGTACAAATTGGACAAGGAAATTTAAAATAATGTAATAAATACAGCACGAGAGAGACTCTGTCAGCTGCGGATCACCTCTGGATGATGCAGCTCGCCTAAGTCTCTGAATCCTCCATATTGCTACGAAAGTACCCGTGCAATAAAATGCACAGCAACTGTAGCATGAGTACAAAAACAACGTGTACTCAGTAAGTCGCCCGCCTAACCTCAGAGAGGTAGTGATGAGAGGTCGAATTAGACACTCACTAAGGGCCAGCAAATTAATTAACNAAAACATTTAACAATTTAGCATGCGCATACGGGATAAGGACAACCGGCCTGAGCCATCATAATAATCATCTCTGTGCACTGCCGAGGATCAAACGGCCCGTACCAAAAGTGCACCTCTCAATAATATACTCATGTCTATGCACTGCCGAGGGTCGAACGGCCCGAACCATAAGTGCATCTTTCAATAAAGTAATCATATCTATGCACTGCCGAGGGTCGAACGGCCCGAACCATAAGTGCATCTTTCAATAAAGTAATCATATCTATGCACTGCCGAGGGTTGAACGGCCCGAACCTTAAGTGTATCTTTCAATCCGCCATGGCGTACGTCCCTTTCCCATGAGAGTGGGGGAAATAACACTCCGCTTGCGGAATGTAAATTGCGAAGCGGTCACATGCAGTGAGGCACAATTAACAGTCCACCCCGAATACGTCGAGAAAACAAATTCTCAAGTAAATGACAGATTTCTCTTTTAAAAACCATAAAATAGTGTTTAAATCCTTTTTTTTTAAATTTATTTGCCAAGTCTAATAATGTTTAATAATATCACTTTATCAAGTATACGATTAACCACGGAGGAAAACAATCCTCTTTCCAGCTGATTAAGAAAATGAACTCTAGTCTTCTTTAGATATCAAATTACGATTTCGATTATATTAGCAGTCAAGTAATACAGGCAGGATCACGGGTACAACACATAAGGCATGCTAGCGGGTCCTAGGCTGCCCGGACATGGCATAATAGTAGCTACGCACGGACTCTCGTCACCTCGTGTGTACGTAGCCCCCGAAGATAATAGCACACACTTAATTAATTTACCTAGGGGGACAATTCCTTCTCACAAAGTTAGGAAGAAGACTTACCTCGCTCCGAAATTCCATAACCGGCTTCCAAGCCCTTCCGACGACTCCAACGGATGCACAACGCCCCAAAACTATCCAATTCAAGGCAAACCAATGAAAATACACTCTAATATTTGCAACAATTCCAAATTATTTAATTTCCCAAACCCGCTTAGTGAAATGACCAAAATGCCCTCAAGCCCATGTGCCCGGAAATCCGAAATTTCTCGAAGATAAATCCTACCCATAGCTTTACTAGTTCAAATACACAATTTACACTAAATTCCATGCTCAAATTCGTGGCTAAAAATCCAAATTACCATTTTCCAGGTTTCTTTAAGCTTTTCAATTTTCCCAAAATTTTCATGTTTAAACCTTGAATTAACTTGGAAAAAAGAAGGAATCACTTAAATCTTGATGCTTGATGAAAATCACCCTTAGAAATCCTCCAAAATCGCCCCAACCATGATAGATATATGAGAGAAATGGCAAAAATCCGTTTTAAATTGAACACTGCCCATGAAAACCTTATGTGCGATCGCACACAATTAGCCGCGATCGCACAGGCTACGTATGCTACACAAATTTTGTTCTCCAAGATCGCACAAGCATGCATGCGATCGCACAGGCCTTTTTCCAGCTCCCTCCAAATCCTTCTCCGCGATCGCACAACTAAGGCTGTGATCGCACTGAACCCCCAAAACACCAGAAAAACAACAACAACCATTCACTTGGAAATAACCCGGAACCACCCCGACTTGCTCGAGGCTTCAAATCACACGGACTTGCTCGAGGCTTCAAATCACATCAAACAATGTCGAAATCACGAATCACACTAAAATCCAACTTTATGAACTTTGAAATTTCAAACATCCACATTCGATGTCGAAACCTATCAAATCACGTCCGATTGACCCCAAATTTTGCACACAAGTCATATTCGACATTACGGACCTACTCCAACTTCCGGAATCGCATTCCGACCCCGATATCAAAATTTCCACTTCCGGTCGGATTTCTCGTAAACCTTCAAATTTCTATCTTTAGCCAAATGACTTCAAAATGACCTACGGACATCCAAATTCACTTCCGATCGCGCTCCCAACTCCAGAATCACAATATGGAGCTATTCTCAGTCTCAGAATCCCAAACGGACATCAACATCACTGAAATGCGCTTCAGCCCAAACTTAGGAAATTACTTCAAAAATGTTGACTTCCACAATATGCATCGAAACACTCCCGGGTTATCCAAAACCCGATTCGGACACACGCCCAAGTCCGAAATCATCATACAAACCTGCAGGAACCTTCAATTCCTGATTCAGAGGCCGTTTACTCAAAATTCATATCTTAGTTGATTCTTCCAACTTAAGGCTTCTGAAATGAGAATTACTTTCCAAGCCAACTCTAAAATTCCCTAAATTCAATTCCGACCACACCCACAAGTCATAATACCTGAAACGAAGCTGCTCACGGTCTCAAACCGCTGAACGACGCGCTAGAGCTCAAAACGACCGGTCGGGTCGTTACATTCTCCCCCACTTAAATAGACGTTCGTCCTCGAACGTGCTAAGAGCTACTCAGGAGTTATCTGAAATCACTGTTTAACACCCCGAGCACCTGCCCGTGCTACTACAACCCAGTTGAGTACATTAGCTTGATCAAATCTGAAGATTTCTTCTTTTATCCATATAATAAGCTCAATTCATTCAAACACCTGAAATTTCTCTGCCAAGCCTAGTTCCAATATATGAACACCGTATCAACTATCTCACGAGGCACCAGAACACAACTGCGTACCTTTGCTGAATCGGCACCATACACCGCATAATCCATCATCTGACCACAATAACGCTTCCTGAACCTTAATAGCCAGAATTCTACGAATTTGATGCTCTCAATGCACCTTATAAGATATATACATATGTTCTGATATAATGCTGGCGATACCACCACAATGGAGGAAATGTGCAGAAATTCATACCCAACTGCAGAGTTAACAAATCATTGAATAACTCATCTTGACTCGAATCATCACCTCATTACGAACCTGAATAGTGGCATTTGTTCTTTAATATACACTTCACATAACCTTATCGCACTGATCCCTAATCCGATAATCTCGTCTCACCCAGTGTGAACTGCTCAGACAACAAATCACCCCAAACATGACCAATAGCCTCACATGATTCCACATCGCGCCGATATGCCATAACTCGAACATGATATATAAGAAATAACTCAAGAAGGTACTATTCAACTCACGCAACTAATATGAATTTTTCTCAGAAAATAGGAAGTAAAACATAAGAAAATAAATATACATTAATCCTTCTCATCATCATACTGTTGCGGCGTGCAACCCGATCCAAATACATACCCGTGGCGGTATGCCACCCGATCCCATCATAAAACTCACATAAGTAATATATGCGGAGCTGAATTATTCACAATTACACATTACCAAATATCGATCACAAGCACGCTAAGTGCATAATACCATCATGGGGAGACTGATACAACCGCATGCTACAAAACTCAAGAACAACTGAAGTGCGATATATATATATATATATATATATATATACACACACATACACTCTGGATCTCAAGAGCTATCCCGCTCACATAACATCCCTGCTATGCGGGACCCCAACAGATAGGAAATTATCAAGCTGTTTCACAACTCACATGGCACAGTCATAAGATCACATGAACTTGACGAAGACGGAGCAACATCTGTTGTTCTAATACATTTCCATGAAAAGAGCTCTACTGAAATAAACATGCCTGGATCATACGGAGCCCAGAATCATATTTAAATCCATTCACAAACATCGAGTCTACCTTGCTCGCACCAAACTAAGCTAATAGCTTTACCTGGGTCCACATTAACCCACTTTCTCTCATAGTACGTGAGAACAACCATCATAGACGGGACAAACATCCCACCATCCACAACCAACTGAACTGAATGCCTTCCAGGCATAAATTCTCAATTAAGCAATATCTCACTTCTTTAAACTCAGTCCAAATCTTCAATCCATCAAGTGACTACATTTCACACTTTATACAATATTTTCGCGGTCATGCTTCCACGAACTTCCACACAAGGCAACAAGTCTGCCCATCCATAATACCGACCACACTAAGGCCGCAAAACACATCAAGAACCCATGACCAAGGTACAAAGCCTCTTTCACTGAATATCGATCTCAGGTGACACTGAAGATAACACCAACTTACTCTGAACTTTCGAATAACTTTTCCTTGCTCTTCCGAGATCATGTCATCCTTATAACACCGAACCGCAATCTCGATTCTTACTTCTAGTTACATACTGCCTACCCCACCTAACATGCCAATATGAGGTAGCGCAAGAATTCCATCATAACTTCTGAACCACCAATAGGGTGAACATTTCATCATATAGAAACATTTTACTTAAGTCAATCCAAGAGAACCATCTCAACACACGAGTGAATTCCCACAATCACCCAACATACAAATCATTAAGTAGTAGTCTATACCACCCTAACCTTTCCGAGATCCGCCTACACCTAACAAGCCATAATACTTGAATGCTTCCAAGTAAAAATCTATTTCGACAGCTGACATGCCTCGCATACACCGGCACAAACCTCATGCGTAACTTAATCACACCGAAGGAACTGATCACTGCCGTAAATGTGCCATTTAAACCATGGCTAATCAATATATCTTCTTTTAATCATCTTCAATTGCTTCAGGAATAATAGCAACTTCCTTCAAATCATAGAAAACTCAACCCTCACTCATCCCGAGTGACCTTGATTCACGAGACCTTGCTGCCTAAATCTCGCAACCCGTATCACACCCTCTTGATAATCTTTCTACAACCTGAAGTTTATTTCTCCCACTCCTCCAATACTATCCTGCATGCTGAAAATAACATAGAACACTCCAATTGTTTTCCTTCTTCTCAGAAATCATACTGCAAATTCTCGATTCTTAATCATACTGCTGCCTTTAACCCTTAAATACCGCATTCTTAGCTTTTGGATTCACTAGGACCACTATCAAGAGTCACCCACTCTGACTGGCCGCAAATACAATCAACTCCAAGGCTCTCCTAGCATAGAAACACCCTTTTCAATGAAGCACGTGACTGAGTCACTATCCTTACAACTCGCCTATGCCTTAAGCATACATTCTAAATATTTCAAAGCCTAACCCTGGTCCAACAGGGCCAACTTTTGCACACATTCATCAAATCCCACACACAATCACCTTTTTACTCCTTTCCCTTAGCTGTAACAACTTGCTAATACGCCGACAATCTGCAACCCCATGAGAACACAATCCTACAACCCAACTGCAGATGGTGGGACTCCCGCACTTAGCCCGAAACTACTCTTTGCACTACTCTAGACCCTGCCTTGATCCTTTCTCCTTTGGTAACACGATCTTGCTCAACCAATCCGTCCAATTCTTCTAAATTTTCTTGCTAGCACTCCCTAAATACTCAAATTCTCTAGCATCATTCACACATTCTGCCTCCTACCGAATAGCCACTAGAACCCCTCACAGAGACCTTCCAACCATGCCACCGCTAACCTATTCACAGGAGATAACCCACATGTGTAAATCACCCGCGGACACGTTCTAACGACGCTGAAATGCACGCTCTCTGTGACTTCAATACCCCATCCTATGCCCTGCTTCATCTACCAACTTTACTAGTTCGTCTGCTCCTCATGGACATCCATTAAATGTGCGACAATATCTTCAAATTCCAAGCTATGTTGCCGCTCCCCCACTTTGCGACTGCTCGACTTCCGCTTCTTACACCTGTACTTCTAGAAATGGAACCACCGCCTAGCCTCACTTCAGGATCATTCTCTGTAGCTCTCAAACCAATAGATCACCACGACTTCAAGCTCTCCGAAGATCATCTTTCTCTAGCTGCCTTCATTATCAACACTTATCCGATACTGAACCACCGCACCTCACGGTATCTGCCAATAGCATCCTTCAATACTTTTTCTCAATACTCTGACCGCACACAACTAAAGAAACTATAGCACCGACAAACTTAACACATTCCATTCGATCAATGACGACGACTTCACGTCACCAGTGCATATCCCACCTCACTTGAAGACACCAAGTCTTACTACTTTATCAACCCCAACCGGACCATTCATAATCCAAATGCCTTTCCTCTGCCGGGACTAAAATATCGAAATCTTGAAGTCACACTCTGAGAAGACCTCCCTTCAAACCATTCATCACCCCCAACATACGGGCAATCATTCTATCATTATATCGACATCACACGATAACCAATCGCAAGCATCATCATTACCTGAGCGTAGCCTTAACGCTCTCAAAAACACAACTACTGAGTTGAAACAACATATTATTCCTTTGCAGGGCCATAACAACAACCCTAACCAATTAAACATGGAAACGTCTTGAATTACATCCGTAGCACCATTTAAATTCCTCAAATTCCTGATTCATAGCAACCGCTTCGCGACGCATAAGATTGAGTAGCAATAAGCATAGGCATAAGCCTCAAAGGAATCAAATCGTACGGTGAGGAATTAAGAAGGGAAGTACTCCTAACAGCCATGTAGCCTCTCAAAGATAAGTACAGACGTCTCCGTACTGATCCGCAAGACTCTACTAGGCTTGCTCATGACTCGTGAGACCTAAGGGAACCTAGTGCTCTGATACCATGTTGTCACAACCCAAAATCCGTAAGGTCGTGATGGCGCCGGACATCATCGTCAGGCAAGCAAATCATTAATTAGTTGAAACAATTTCCTGTTTAACATTTATGAAAAGCATTTCCTTTCACTTTATTACGTATTAACTAAATAAAATCTGTTGAGTAAAATAATGGTTTGAATATTACACTTTAATAAATATATCCCAACACAGCCCATAACTCGGTGTCACAAGTACATGAGCAATTTCTAAGAATTTATACAATCATCACAAAGCCTGTCCGAAGTACAAATTGGACAAGGAAATTTAAAATAATGTAACAAATACAGTATGAGAGAGACTCTGTCAGCTGCGGATCGCCTCCGGATGATGCAGCTCGCCTAAGTTTCCGAATCCTCCACATTGCTATGAAAGTACCTGTGCAATAAAATGCACATCAAGTGTAGCAAGAGTACAAAAACAACGTGTACTCAGTAAGTCACCCGCCTAACCTTAGAGAGGTAGTGACGAGAGGTCGAATTAGACACTCACTAAGGGCCAGCAAATTAATTAACATCATATGATGAACACGGTAGGCATGTAAAGGTAGTAAAGCAGCAATATATAAGACACTGAAATCCAAGTAAATACTGGGAATAAAGAAACAGTTACCACTTCCTCATCCTCCCCCCCCCAAATATTTTAAATAAATAATTTCTTCTTTGTTTTCCCCCAAATATCTTGTCACTTTTAAAAATCCATTAAAACATTTAACAATTTAGCATGCGCATACAGGATAAGGACAACTAGCCTGAGTCATCATAATAATCAAATCTGTGCATTGCCGAGGATCGAACGGCCCGTACCAAAAGTGCACCTCTCAATAATATACTCATGTCTATGCACTGCCGAGGGTCGAACGACCCGAACCATAAGTGCATCTTTCAATAAAGTAATCATATCTATGCACTGCCCAGGGTCGAACGACCCGAACCATAAGTGCATCTTTCTATCCGTCGTGGCGTACGGCCCGCTCCCATGAGAGTGGGGGAAATAACACTTCCATCACGGAATGTAAATTGTGAAGCAGTCACATGCAATCACGCACAATCAACAGTCCACCCCGAATACGTCGGGAAAACAAATGCTCAAGTAAATGAAAGATTTCTCTTTTAAAAACCATAAAATAGTGTTTAAATCCTTTTATGTTAAATTTATTTGCCAAGTCTAATAATGTTCAATAATATCACTTTATCAAGTATACAATTAACCACGGAGGAAAACAATTATCTTTCCAGCTGATTAAGAAAATGAACTGTAGTCTTCTTTAGATATCAAATTAAGATTTCGATTATATAGCAGTCAAGTAATACAGGCAGGATCACAGGTACAACACATAAGGCATGCTAGTGGGTCCTAGGCTACCCGAACATGGCATAATAGTAGCTACGCACGGACTCCCGTCACCTCGTGCGCACGTATCCCCCAAATATAATAGCACACACTTAATTAATTCACCTAGGGGGACAATTCCCCCTCACAAAGTTAGAAATGAGACTTACCTCGCTCCGAAATTCCATAACCGGCTTCCAAGCCCTTCCGAGGACTCCAACGGACACACAACGCCCCAAAACTATCCAATTCACGGCAAACCAATGAAAATATACTCTAATATTTGCAACAATTCCAAATTATATAATTTCCCAACCCCGCTTAGTGAAATGACCAAAATGCCCTCGGGCCCACGTGCCCGAAAATCCAAAATTTCTCAAAGATAAATCCTACCCATACCTTTATTAGTTCAAATATATAATTTACACTAAATTCCATGCTCAAATTTGTGGCTAAAAATCCAAATTACCATTTTCTAGGTTTCTTTAAGATTTTCAATTTTCCCACAATTTTCATGTCTAATTCCATGTATAAACCTTGAATTAACTTAGAAATGCGAAGGAATCACTTACCTCTTGGTGCTTGAAGAAACTAACCCTTAGAAATCCTCCAAAATTTCCCCAACCATGAGAGATATATGAGAGAAATGGCAAAAATCCGTTTTAAATTGAACACTGCCCATGAAAACCTTCTGTGCGATCACATGCGATAGCACATGCCTTTTTCCAGCTCCCTCCAAATCCTTCTCCGTGAATGCACAAGCATGGCTGCGATCGCACAAGCCTTTTTCCAGCTCCCTGTTGATACCCAATTTTCCCACAATATTTTAAAATTGCATATATACCTTCAAAAACATGCTTTAATAGCAACTGGTATTTTTCTATAATTTTCCCATATTTTTATTAATTTATTTTAATTTATCCGGTATTTTATTTCTAATAATTAATTACAAAATTGCATTACAAACAATTTCAAAGGCATTTCTTGACTTAATTCATTATTTAGGATCCTACTAAGACCAAATTATTTCACAATTTGCCAAATTGGCACTCTTTGGCTATGATTGCAATAACTTTACAATTATAGCCCAATCATATGTTTTATACTATTTTTATCCAGTAATTAGTCATTTGGTATTTTTTAAATACTAATAAGTCATTTTAATTTATTTTTCTAAGCATCAATTCCATTTTATACAATTATTAGCTATTTTTGTAAATTGTTTTATCTAATTTAATTAGGTATTTAACAGCTAGCCCCTTTTATTTCAATTATAGCCTAAAGTTAGCCTAATCCCTAACCCAATTAAGTAACCCAACAGAACCCCAGCTCAAACTAATTGTTTCCCGGCCCAACCCCGGATCAATCTGAGCCGTTGATCAAATTAGATTGACGGCCCAGATTTCACTTACCATAATTAAACCCTAACGACCCCCCCCCTCCCCCCGTCTCTCATTTCCCCCTCTCACACACTCTCTCTATCTCTCTAGTTCTCTCTAGAGACCTCTAGTCTCTCCACCTCCGACAAGGTATGTTCGTCTTCTCCGTCCGCCTCTTAGCCGGAAACAATGGAATCCTCACCATCCTCAGGCCTCTCATGGCTCCTTCTCACCGGTGTTGTTGTCTCTAAGGTCTTCAAGGGACCAAGTTCCACTCCCTCACACCTTTGGCCTGTCTCAGGCCTTCATGGCTTGATTCCAGTAAGATTTTCCTACTTTCCGGCTAGATCCGGTGGTTTCTATACCTACTCTCTCTCTCTCTGGGTTCTCTCTTTGAAACCCTAACTTCTAAACTTCCGATTCTTTTAGATCTGTAACATATCTATGCGTATTATGAGGTATTACTGAGTTTTCTTTAAAGATTCTCCTATTTTTCGAACGATCCTTCATTTTTTCCAAAACTAGGGTTTCATGACCCCTCTTAAACGATTTTTCCATGACTTTTCAGTATTATCCTAAGGTCTCTACTGTGTTTTAACGATTCATTCAAGTTTATCTATCTTATATGAGTTGTTGTGTTGAAATCCCTAATTTCTAGGCCTTAACCCTAAGTTCCTGACATGTCTTTGATAATATGTTTGCATATGTGTTCGCGTTTCATGAGCTTTATGATTCACTGATATTTTACCCTATGTGATTCATCTATGTCTTGGATTTTTCTTGCTTTCCCGTTTATTTCACTGTTCACTCTGTAATTCATATTAATCCCTAGTTTCATATGATTTCACTACTATGGTTTCTGACTTCTTTCATGTTATCTATTCAATTCATGTTAATCTCCTTTAATTGATGTTATTCCTGTTCGAATCCTTGATTATCTGTAATTTTTACTTTAGGGTTCCTGATTTATTATTTGAATTCCTGATTCCTTGTGATTTGAAAACCTTACTGATTTCTTATGGGATATTCTTATTAGTTTCCAACCTTTAGCTTATTTCTTACCTTATTACATGGTTAATTTACTGTTAATTGATCCCTATTTCCTTAATTAGAATCTAATGAACCTAGTCTCAATTGCATACTTGTACTGGGTTGAGATTGTTTCCTTATATGTTATATGCATGGGAACTTTCCTTATTTTGTTTTTTGCCTACTAGTCGTTTGAATTTAACCCCTTCAATTAAGGATAACTATGCTGATTTTACACTGTTTGAATATTCCTTTAAGATATATATAATGTCTTTCCTTATTTTTTACTGACCATTTGAATAACTCCCTTAATCATGGTAGTACTTGAGCTGATTTCACTCTGATTGATACTAAGTTCCATAATTGTTGACTGATTCTGATTTTTACCTTACTTTTCACCCAGCTTTAGAAAATATATATATGCATACTTTTTCTCTCATTAGAAAGAAACGAATCTGTTCAAAATCTCTCTCTCACAATTAAAATACTCTCTGCTCTTTCTTTTGTGCTAACTACTACTATTCTAAGTTAGTCGGCTGCAAGCCAAGGCTAACTATTGTGCATCTCCTACTTCCTGTTTGTGTTAATTCTTTCTTCACTTCACTGGTATGTTCTAATTTAGATTCCAGTCCTCAAACCAAAATGTTTCTACTACTGTTGTAATTCAACATGCTTCTAATTTGTTTTTACTTATTATTCATCATATCTTGGATCCTGAACCCCCCTCTGCATGTTAAGTTAGGCTTTATTTGTTTATGACCATCATGTTTCTGTATACTTTGCACCTACTTCTTACATGCCTATGACGGGTACATTAGTTTAACCATGGCCTTAGTTGTTTTAGGGGTTTAATCTAACCTAATACTTTACTGTACCCCTAATCCTCTAGACCCTTAGGAATTTCTGATTGCATGTCTATATGTGTATCTGCCTACTACATGTCTGCCCTCACATGCTCTGTATTTGTCCTTCAAATCCCATCACCCATGTTTGTGATTGTTGGACTATCCTTGGTCTTTTGTGTGATGTTAAGCTTCTATTTCCTTCTTCAAAATTGTTTTCTTACTTACCCTTTCTCAAAATTGTTTCTTACTTAAACCCTTTTAAAAAAAATAAAAATCACTCTCACATATACTCTTAGAAGTCTAAGTTCAACCCCTTTCGTGTGAGCACTGCTTTGGGGACCCTTTGAGTGCCCTCTGAACAGTGACACATAAGGCTAGCACTTCCCACACTGCACATGTTTAACCCTATTTTGGCTATGTGAGCATTGCCCGGGAGCCCTTGAGCTCCTTAGGGAACTCTGACACACCCGAACTATGAAACACCAAAGGCATTGAGGTTTGGAAGATCTGGGCCTAATTGAAGGCTCACTATAGAAGTAACTTCTTATTTTTCCTTTGGTTGTGTAATTCATAATTCCTCGCATGTAATAATTTGTAAACATATATTTGGGAATGGATAGTGGAAAGGGAAAGGTAGTTATATAGATTATTCATGTTAAAGGATAGATACCATGACTCTAGGTTTACATTTCTTACGTGTGCACTAGAAATTCATGCTTAGGGCTGATTGTATGCGAGCATATCATGCATTAGATATCATGTTCCTTAGTTCCATGTTTACTTTTTCCGCATCCTATTATGGCATTATCATTTATCATATAGAAATCATGCTCTAGGATTAAATGTTAATATAAACCTGTTATTCATGTAACCAGTTCTAATATCGCTGTAATGTTTTGGTACACCTAGGAATCATGCTTAGGATAATGATGCGCTAATAAACAAGTCATCCTTGTACTTGCTGCATAGCATGTTCAAATACTGTGACTTTATGCATTTAGAAATCCTACCTAGGAATTCTTCATACCACCCATTCTGCATCCCCATGTGTGCATATTAGCTATCATGTCTTAGGACCTCATTTAACACCTAGTTTAACTACTGATTGCATGAAAAAGTCCCTAAAAATAGTTTCACAATGTTTCCAAACAACTAGTAATAGTTTTGTATTTTTGCAACACCTAAGTGCAGCATGTTTAGGCAAACTAACTTGTAATAGTTTCTTTAATAATCTGGATAATTACTGGGTGTTGTCATACGCTTAAGCAGGCTTTAGGTGGTAAATCTATTAAAATTGGAAGCATACTCCTTTATACCTGCTGCTTGACTATTAATGGTTATAATCAGTGAGAAACTGATAAAATTCATCCTATGAAATCAGTAATAAAGCTACCTCACTATTGCATTCTCACCTAGACATCATGCCTTAGGTTCTGAAGTTAATAAGGACTTACTTGTGTCTGAGTCGTGCTATTTATGTGCATAATCTATGGAGGAGTACTTGGGCCTCGTATATGCTCTTATTTGAAGTCCTAATTGTCGTTGTTTGTCGCTTAGAATCTTGTCCTTTAAACCTAGGGGTCAACCTAGTACTTCATTTTAGGGTAGTAGTCCTAGCTCCTCCAGGACTGATAGGATGGGACGGGTAATAGCACGCAATAGAATCCGTGACCAACACATGCTTTAATTACCTTCACGGGGTGGGAAGGGTAGAATATGGATATGATGACCGGTGCACTAATACCACGTGTAGCCCCTCTTCGAGGAGTGATTACCGGGTATTGCATTGATGTGATCCATATTATTAAAAACCTAGGACACCTGTATAGGCTAGTTCGTAATCATTTCTATTGTTTTTCTAAACATCTATATGCTTAAGACATAAATCCCCTTTTATTTGAGCCTTTACTTGTTATTTGCTAGTTGTTCAAATTCATGAAACCATTTGGCTGGGAACCACACTTGTGGATCCTGCCTTAGGATAATTTCAAGCCCTTACCCAAATCTCTAGTTAGCAACGTAGTTATAATTGAACCCCTTAGGTGACCTAACGCACCGTTAAAATCGTTAGGTGGCGACTCTTCAAAATATGTGAACCCCTTTCCCAAAAGGAAAGAGTTTTCCCAACCAATGTCATAAACTCGATATTCCACAAGGAAGAGGAGAAAATGGGGCGCGACAGCATGGCGACTCTGTTGGAGATATCCAGGCTTTTACCATTTCAAATAGTTTCGTGAATTTATGCCTTTATTTTAAATACTTGCACCCTTTCCTATTCCTTTTACATGCAATTAATTGTTTACTTCGGGTATTTACTTTTCTTCAAAAATGTAACTGACATGTCTCTTTGTTTCCTTTTGTAACTGCTTTAAATCATTACTCTTGTTTTTACCACTTTCTTTAACGTGCAAATACATGACAACTTGTTTTAATACTTATTGCATAAATCATTCCCAACATTCATACTCCACTCGTGCCAAGCAAAATACTATAGCAACGCTTGATGAGTGGTTGCGCCCTTCTTATATTATCACCCACTAAATTGGGAAAGGCTTATTTGCGGTAAAACTAGTCGATCAGCGGTGCAGTCGACGGTTCTGTGCCTTTCCCCCTTGAGTTGTCCGCTCAAGGGTACCAGTCTATAACCCCGTAGAAACCTTACTCTATTGCACTATTGCATTCATCATGATCAAACCTAGTCAAGCAAAAGTGTCATCCGCAAGATAGCTTTTAAGATAGCCTTATCCAAAAGTCCACCGGGTTTCCCTAAACCCAAATGGACGCCCTCACGTTCTGTGCATTTATTTGGAGAACTAAATGTTTCCTACTAATTATTGACGATAAATAGTCGAGTCTGGTGGTGGTAAGGGCCTAACCTATGCTTTTCAGAAAAAAATAAGGCACGAAGTCCCCAGATTCGGCATGGTCTCCAACATCCACCCAAAACTGTTGAGTTGGTGGGAGGATCTGCACTCTACCGACAAAGCTATCGTCAGGAAACACTTGGGTAATCTACCATCTCTTCTGGAAATCGAGCCTAACAAAATGATAGTAGAGGCTGCTACCCTGTTCTGGGATCGTGAAAGGTCCGTGTTCCGCTTTGGGAACATCGAAATGGCGCCGTTGATAGAAGAGATATGAGGGTTGGCTAACCTAGTATGGGAAACTCAGGGGTTGTTGATGCCTGAGAACCGCACATGCAAAAGTGTCCTCAAAATGATGGGTTTGAAAAAGGACGCGGAATTGGTATGTTTGGAGGATTTACATTCCTTTTGACTACTTGTACGAAAGGTATGGCTACAACAAATCATATCGTACCTACCAT